>PVJS01058684.1:0-11721 GCA_004027185.1 Glis glis | reverse complement strand
ACACACACACACACACACACACACACACACACACACAAACAAAACCTAGTTATGCTGAATCATTTAATTCAGACAGCAGTTTTGCACGCCTAACCTTATGTAGGACTTCATGCTACAAAGCAAATGGGCAGAGCAGGGATGGCTGTCCCCAGGTTACAGACATGGAAGCCGAGGTTGGATGCTTGAAGGGTCCTGTCCATTGAGCAGAAAACTAATAAATGGCAGGGCCCAGACTCAGACCCAAGGCTTTAACTCTTAAGACTTATACTCTTTCCTCTTGACCACAGTTGCTATACAGTCTTTGAGTAAATAAAATCCTTTATGCAAAAAAGGATGCCAAAAGCATAATTCAATTACAATTTTTTAAAACTGTAGGTCTTAAAAGTCAATGAGATAATCCCAATACTTGGGAGGTTGAGACAGGAGGATGGCAGGTTCGAGGTCTACCTTAGCAACTTAGCAAGGCCCTCAGCAATATAGACGTTGTTTCAAAATAAAAAATAAAAACAGGGCTGGGGGATGTGGCTCCGAAGCAGAATGCCCCTGGGTTCAACCCCCAGTACCACCACCACCAAAAAAAAAAAGGTACTGAGAGAAAATTTGTATTTTAAGAGAAGTAAATTAATCAAAGTCCTCAGATATAGCTGAACCTGCCAGGCCCTGTTCAAAACATAAAGGGATAAAATAGGCTTGAATACTGGCTGGGGACAGTCCTTAATATAAGAGTCTACCCAGCTGGCTCAAAAATTCAGGTCGAGTTACTGCAGAAACCCCCTGTCCCTGCCCTGATACTGCTCATCAGCCTGTCACTCAGTCCACCTGAGGCTTGGTTTTTAGAAAAGACTGTACCCTCAGGAAAAATTATAACCCCAAAATAAAAATCAAACCCCAAGTGGAATAAAAGACATTTAAATCCACAGCACCTCTGTGAGTAGTTTGGGTCTGTGTATATGGATCTATTTTATAAGCACGATTGTGTTGTGTGTGTCCTCCTGCCTGACAAGATCGCAGCACCTCTGAGGATCTCAAACACTAGGCTAGAACCACACTGGAGGTGGCCCTTAAGTGTGCGTGAGCAGTCCAGCAGAGATGGGGAGCACAGTCCTCGCTGCCAGGACAGCGGGAGGTGAAAGGCTGCACTCATCACTGTGGCATGGCTCCAGGGCAGGCATGTGGACCGTGAAGAGCCAGAGGGCAGAGCCATGCAACGAGATGACAGAGTGGACACACTCCACGGCAGGGCAGAGTGGACACACTCCACGGCAGGGCCGCATGGGGTTAGGGTAAAAACTCAGTGTTAAAAAGTATCAGTGGCGAAACAGAATAGCAAGGCTTCAACAAGCAATTATTACTGAGCAAAACATTATGTGCCTTCTACCTCCATGCACAACAGTGTAGAAGAGAACAGGTTACAGAAATAAACATGGGCTTAAAATCCCCAGGTCAGCTGGGCATGGTGGCCCATGCTTGTAATCCCAGTCCTTGGGAGGCTGAGACAGGAGGATTGCAGGTTCGCAGCCAGTCTCAGCAACTTAGTGAGGCCCTGTCTCAAAGAAAAAAAAGAAAAAAAAAGACGGGCTAGGGGTGTAGCTCGGAGGTAGAATGCCCCTGGGTTCAATCCCCAGTTCTGCAAAAAAAAAAAAAAAAAACTTCCGGGTCATTCACTCACTAGTTGTGTGACCTTGGAAAAGTTTCTTGATAGCTCAGAGTCTATTTCTTTATCTGAAAAATGGGCATTACAATGGGCTTTTTGAAGATTGGATGCAACAAAGTAGATGAAGTACTCACCACACTGTCCAAGAAGGGCAGCTAGCGATATTATCTGGCTCTTTTCCATTTTGCTTCAAACGGGGAAGTGCTTAATCTATATTTATTATATTAAGTAATAAAGAGCTGAAATTTCCACAGGACTGTCTCTGAATTCTCAGTTCACTCAGCTCATTTACTCTTTCTTTTAAAGAGACCTGAAGCTCTGGGTTGTTTTTGTTTTGTTTTGTTTTGTTTTGTTTTAACAAAGTGCCAAATTCCCAATTCCAGAATCACTCTCCAGTCCTCAGATCACTGCCAAGATACTCAAACTGTAGCAACAAACTCGGACCTGGAGAATTACACAAAGCGTTGGGAACGCGGCCTTGGCTGCTTCTCCCAGACCCACTTGAACCAACTGGACAACACAGCCGGGGTGCTGCCTCATCACTCTTGAGTTTTGGGGGGGGTTTTTGTTTTTTTTTTCGGTACTGGGGACTGAATCCGGGGCATTCGACCTTCAAGCTACATTCCCAGCCCTATTAATATTTTTTATTCTTTATTTTGAAACAGGGTCTCACTAAGTTGTGGAGGGCCTAAGTAGCTGAGGCTGGCAGTGAACCTGGGATCCTCCTGTCTCAGCCTCCCAAGTCCTGGGATTACAAGTGTGTGCCGCCACACCCGGCTTCACTCTGAGTTTTAATGGCTGGTGACAAAGCACTCTTGGCTGAAGTCATGAAATCTTAACCTTCTTTTCCTTATCACCGCAGTACTGAGACATTTCGCCCACCCTTCCTGTTCATTCCACGGAACCTTTTCATTCCATCCAATTTATTCTCTCTAGCAAAAACCACTAGCACACTATAATCAGTCCTCACTATTTCCTTATAGAAACTCAAATGTGTTCAAAATAAGACAACAACGTAAAGGAGGAGGGGATGCGAAATGTTAAGAGAACAAGAAAAAAAAAAGCCCTGAGACACGTCAGCGGTAGCGAGCAGAAGCGAGGCGAGCGGACGCTGGGGCACGGGTTCGAGGGCGCGGTCCGGGGTGTGCAGACCGCTGCTCAGGGGCGGCTTACCCCCAAGGGCGGGAGCCCTTCCACGATGTGCTTCTTCCCGGAGAGGAGGTCGGACACCGGCCTCTTCTTCAGGGAGTCCCTCCGGGCGCGGTAGCGGCCCGACGTGGTGAGGTCGGACTCGGACATGGAGGGCGTCAGCAGCCCGTCCCTGCGCGGCCTCCGGGCCTCCGCCGCGTGCGCCGGGCCGGCCTCGCTCGGCCTCCGCTCGGGCTCCAGGATGTGCAGGGGGCCGGGGGCCGGGGCCCGGGGCTCCCTGCGCGCGGGGGCGCGCGCCCCGCAGTCGTCCTCGGAGTCGTCGTCCTCCCCGCTGCTGTGGATCAGCATGGTGGCGTCCGACAGGGACTTCTTGTGGCCGCCGCCCGCGCGCGCCTGCTCCTGCTCCTGCGCCTGCTCCTGCTCCTGCGCCTGCTCCCGCGCCTGCTCCCGCTCCTGCTCCTCGGCGGCCGAGGCCGACAGCGTGCGCTCCTTGAGCCGCAGGCCCTCCAGGCCGTGGCCGAGCCCCGCCAGCTCCACGCTGTTCCTCTTGTGCAGCGGGGCGCGGCGCGCCGTCAGGGGCTCGCTGACCTCCTGCAGGGAGTGCGCCACGGGCAGGCTGTCCTCCTGGAAGGTCTGCACCGAGTGGTGCACGCGCCGGGTGATGAGGTCCGGGTTGCTGCTGCTGATGTACAGGTGGCGCGACAGGTCGGGGGTGCTGTTGGCCGGCCGCGGGTGCGGGTAGGGCGGCGGCGGGCGGTACACCTGCGTCCTCAGCATGCCGGGCGCCGGGTAGTCCTGCGCCTGCAGCTGCGCATTGGTGAGCTCGGGCACGCTCACGGCGCCCACCACCGGCCGCCGCTCGGCGGGGTAGGGGTAGGGCGACGGGCTGTGGAAGCTGTAGCTGAGGCTGAAGGGCGAGGGGGCCTGCGGGGAGGCCGCGGGCGCGTGCTCGCGGATCTCGGGCTGGCTGTACACCAGCGCGTCGGGCCGGCTGTAGGCGTAGGAGCTGCCGATGTTGAGGTTCCGCAGCGAGTGGCTCTGCCGGTCCGCCGGCACCAGGCCTCGGTTGAGCTGCTTCATCACAGTCTCGTAGTCGGGGGTCGGGCGGTACGAGGGGGGTATCAGGGCGCTGTGCCGGTGGGAGGGGATGTAGTCCGGCCTCATGACGTCACTTCCAGTAATACTGGGGTTGGAGGACATGGGGGAGGGCTGCAGGTAGGGCTGAGGGTTATTCAGGGAGTTGGTGCTGTGTGCACTGTAGACGCTGCCGTTGCGGATTCGACCGCTGAAGTCAATCTGGGCTCTATCCAAACTCGTCTGGGAGTGACAATAGTAGCCATTCTGGTTGGGCACAAAGAGGTTATCTGGAAGAAACAAGTTTTAAAATGTACTTTAAGAGGAGATTTTAAAAGTGTATTAAGTTGGACCAGCTACTCCAGCCAAATATTGAAAGAGGCCCTGAACTTGGATGACATTTTCAACACGGCCTGTAAAAATCCTTGCCAAAATGACCTGGCTTCACCCATACCATCTGAGTGGGCGGGAAGCCTTGGCTTCCTCATCTATAGGATGGGGTGGCGCTGCCTTATTAAAGGGTAGTGTCGAGGATCTGGCACCCAATAAAAATTACCCTAATCTAAGTCCAATGTCAAGAGTATAACCGCATGACAAAACATCTTCTTTTCTGAAACTTCAAAACCTGCACTTTACTAGACACGAAACAGGCTTTCTAGAACTCAAGGCAGAGATACTGAGCCACCAACTCTGCTTTCTCTCTCTGGGTGGGGACTTGCTGATGATGACCTAGTTCAAGCAGCAACGATCTGTAAACATTTCCTTAACTGGACTTTTAGATTGCTAGCCGAGGTTCTTCCAGAATAGAGCTACAACTTCTACTATAAAAGGACGACAGTGCAGCGGGAAGGGAGCTTCTCCAGCCCATCAGTGCTCCTGGGAGCTGCACACCCCACCAGGGGCCCAGAAGCCAAGAACCGTGCTAGGACAACTGCAGCTGCCCCTTCCCTGGCCCCCACGTTGGATACAAGGCTCACAGAACCAGGAGACTGATCCTACCATGCTGCCTGTGTGCACCTGTCCCAAGCTGGAAGAGCCCATGTTCCCTCCAGCCAATCTGTAGCTCACCTGAATCACTTTACTAATGGATGTGATTTCCAACACTTCAGAGAAAACTCTGTAGTCAAGTCGTTCAGAGAACAGTTTCCTTTGAGAAACAGTCTTTGTGTGATGATGTCAGTGACAACTGATTATCAAAGTGATACACCACAGCCTAGTGGGTGCCTTTTATTCTGGTAGCATGCACAGCTCCACAGAAATTATGCTCAAATGCCCACTCTCTTCTGCTGACACACAGTGAGTGTTTCCTTGTGGTGCTGGCCCCAACCACAGAATACTCAGCCACTGCTCAGTCTCTAGAGTCCCTCTTTTCTCATTGCCGTCTGCTTTGATCCCTACTCCAGCTCGTCTGGACCAATGACACCTGCCTAGTTGGTGTCCCTGCCTCCAGGTGCCTTTCAAATCACCCAATCATTTGTGATCCTGTTATAAATAATACTATACTAAGAGCAGAAGAGGGGAAAGATGACTGGAATACAGGCAAAGAAAGAAAATGAAATGTAGGCACGACAATCACTGTAATTTAAGGAAGAAGAGAAAGGGTTACAGGAGTCCAGAGGAGGGAAGGATCACTTCCAGCTTGGGCTAAGTTGATGCAGACATGCGCAAGACGATGAAAAACATCGTCACAGAAGACATGGTATCCAGGGGCCTTGTGGGGGAGGAGGAGGAGGAGAAGGAGGCATGTCAGCTCCCAGCAGTAGCCAGGTCTCTCTACCTCTGAGAGCATGCAGGATTATGCCTCCTCATAACTTGACCCTGGGTGCAGCCTCATGACTAGCAGCAGTTAAGGGAAAGTGGGCAGAAGGTTAAGAGCCAGTTTCTGCAGTCTCTTCCCGCTGCTTCTCTGAGCAACAGCACCCCATATGGAAGAGGCTCCCCCAACCTGAACCCCTGAGGCAGGCTGATGTGGAGCAGAGCTCTCCTGTTAGGGCACAAGGGACAGGTAACCTGAGCAACAGGTAAAGCCACCAAGAGCTTACAATGGTTCACTAGCACAGCACAGCCTGTCCTGGCTAAACGGCAGCATGGAGACAGGAGGATGCCTGGGATGAGGGCGTTCTGGGTGACAGGGCAGCATGGCTGAAGCTGGGGACCACTCCTAGAGGGCAGGCTAGAGAGGAGCAGACTAACAGTGGGAAATTCAACCGGAAAAGAGGAATAAGGGAATACTGTGGAGCCTTGAATCTGGGCGATGGAACGATCCTGCACATCAGGGAGTGTAGCTGGCCACTGAGTGTTAGATGAACCAGGGAGAGTGGGGACTGAAGATACAGCTCACGTGATACATCAGTTAGTGAGAGGTAAGAAAAGAGAAAAGACTGGATTGGATCAGGGGCAGGAGACGAGGATATGGAAGACACATGAGGTTACAGGCAAGAGGATTTGTAACTGACTAGATATTAAATGCAGAAAAAGAAAGCTGGGCATGGTGGCGCACGCTTGTAATCCCAGTACTTGGGAGGCTGAGACAGGAGGATCCGGGTTCACAGCCAGCCTCAGCTACTTAGTGAGGCTCTCCGCAACTTAGTGAGACCCTGTTTCAAAATAAAGAATAAAAAGTAGGGCTGGGGGGTGGATCCCAGAGGTAGAATGCCACTGGGTTCAATCCCCAGTACCGCAAAAAAAAAAAAAGGAAAAAGAAAAGCAAAATTGTACGCAGCCCAGAATCCAAGGAGCCAGTAGAGGGGCTTCACAGCAACAAAGTAAGGAGCACAGGAAAGAACAGGCTTGTGGAGTAGAGCGATGACTCAGACGTAGGACTGCAACTTCCAGCGAATACTTCCAGTAAGCCGGCAGCCCCTCAGCTGTCACAACAACCTGTCACACGGTAGCAAACGTGGGGCTGGAGCACAGGAGTGACAATGGGGTGGGAAACGAAGATCTGACAGTCATCCCCGTGGGGATCTGAAACGTGGATGAGACTGCAGTGGCAGCTCCCAGAGGGAGGGAAGAACACAGCCGGGCCTTTGGGGAACACCAAACAATACTGACGGGAAGGAGGAGGGAAACCCAGCGTGTCAGGAGGAGTGGTGCTGGGCTTCGAGGGTGAGGGGACCTGTGAATGCTGGGGACCTGAGAGGCAGCTTTACTGAGAAGCGAAGCAGAAGGAATGAGAGGTAACCGACAAGCAGGAGCAGCTCAGAGACCACACTTAGAAGGATAGGGAGAGCCAGGTGTGGTGGCGCACGCTTGTGATCCTAGTACTTGAGAGGCTGAGACCGGAGGATCCGGGTTCGCAGCCAGCCTCAGCTACTTAGTGAGGCCTTCGCAACTTAGTGAGACCTGGTTTCAAAATAAAGAATGAAAAATGGGGCGGGGGGTGTAGCCTGGAGGTAGACTGCCCCTGGGTTCAATCCCCAGTACCGCAAAAATAAATAAATAAAAATAAAAATAAAAAATAGAAGGATAGGAAGTGAAAAAGGGAAGAAAAAATAGCCCCAAACCATCATATGAAGAGGGGAAGGCATGAGCCGGGCACGGTGGTACACACCTGTAATCCCAGTACTTGGGAGGCTAAGACAGGAGGATCACAGGTTCATGGCCAGCCTCAGCAACTTAGGCTCTCAGCAACTTAGAGAGACCCCTGTTTCCAAATAAAAAATAAAATAGGGCTGGGAGTGTAGCTCAGAGGTAGAATGTCCCTGGGTTCAATCCCCAGCACCAAAAAAAAAAAAAAAAAAAGAGAGAGAGAGAGAGAGAGGAGAGCAAAATTATGAGGATGTTCATAGACCGAGGTGGGAGAACAAGCAAGGAGACTGACGCGCAAGAGAGCCTCGGCCCGGAGGTGAGAGGGTCAGGGTGCAGGCACAGTCAGGGGCAGGCGCAAAGAGAATGGTGAAGGAAATGAGACCACTCAGACCCCAAGCGCTGCTCCCCCACTGCCTACATCGCTGCGTGCAAACTCTCATCTGTACACATGAAGCCCGGCACAAACAGTGCAGTCACAAGCCACCTGCTTTCCCTATCAGTTGCCTACGTGAGAAGGCAATTGGACCACTCTGCTCTCCAAACACCCCCTTCCTCATTCTGTGTCCGCATTCGCTATCCCCCAAACCAGAACAGCACTCCCAGTCAAGGGCCCACCTCTCCATCTGTTGAAATCCAGCCCTCTCCTGAGGCCCAGCAGGCTCTTCTCCATGCCCCAGCACAAGGAGCCTGACTTTCATCGAATGGCACAATGACTGTGTGCTCTCTCAGCAAAACAACTGTGTCCTCTTTGTACTCAAGTTATGTATGCATTTATCTTATCCTCCACAATTAGATTCTAAGCTTCTTAAGATAAGGAGTTACTCTCAGTACTTGGGAAGCTGAGACAGAAGGATCACAGGTTCAGCAACTTACACCCTCAGCAACATAGTAAGACCCTGTTTCAAAATAAAAAAATAAGCCGGGCGTGGTGGCGCACATTTGTCATCCCAGTACTTGGGAGGCTGAGACCAGAGGATCCGGGTTCACGGCCAGCATCAGCTACTTAGTGAGGCCCTCCGCAACTTCATGAGACCCTGTCTCAAAATAAAGGATTAAAAATAGGGCTGGGGAGCCGGGCGTGGTGGCACACACTTGTAATCCCAGTACTTGGGAGGCTGAGACTGGAGGATCCGGGTTAGCAGCCAGCCTCAGCTAATTAGTGAGGCTTCCGCAACTTCGTGAGACCCGGTTTCAAAATAAAGTATGAAAAATAGGGCCAGGGGTGTAGCTCAGAGGTAGAACGCCCCTGGGTTCAATCCCCAGCACCACAAAAATTAAATAAATAAATAAATAAATAAAATAGGACTGGGTGTGTAGCTCAGAGGTAGAATGCCCCTGGGTTCGAGCTTCAGTACCACATAAAGGGGGGGAGTTACTCATCTGCGCCAACCTTCTTGACCTTTCATATAGCCTTATAGAATATAGAGTAAATGTTAAATGAATGCTCAAGATTCAACTTTGGGGCACTGTGGAAAATGAAGTTCACTATACCTATCACACAAAAACTGTAGTAATTAAACTTTCACAGTGGGAAGGTCTCAGGCAGGAAAAAAAACAAGAGTCTGGGACATCTTTTGTCAGAAAGAAGAAAGCAATGGGAGAGTATTAAAAGGACATAGGAACCAGCATAAAACGTTCCCATTGGTCAAATTTGGCATCAAAATTTGATATTACATATTTCAACATACATTCAAAGAACCTGAATGTAACGACATCTATGAATCCAGGATAGCTATAATCAGGACCACAGTTTTGGGTATAACTATCTGGGGTTCAAGATCTTCAAGTCTTCATAGATTTAGTCATAGTAATAACTGTGCAAGGCTTTGCAGAATTCACGTACTTTACCTTGGGAAGAAGCATATGGCTCTGTATAATGTCCGTTATAATGCAGCTGGGGTGGGGGAGGCATCACATAGGGCTGGGGTTTAGGCTAAGAAATGGAAAGTTGGACACAGGGTTAAAACATGTTGCCTATGTAATAGAGGTGATGCAATTCTCTGCTGGATTCTTCCCTCCATTAAAAAAACTTCTAAAGGACATAAATATATTATATATGGAAAATAAACATGAAGACACAGTAGGTCTTACCACATCTACCCCACATGGCAATGCCAAGCCCTAAGCACTGGTACCAGGGTCATTTAATCTGCATCCAGAAAGGTAGAGCAAGAAGGAATAGATATGAATTTCCTTGTATAAACATGAATACGAAGCTTATGTGTAGTATATTCAATCTTATTAGACAAAGTCATCAAGTAATTTAAATATTTACCAATTTATGATTACTCTTGGCTAATAACTGGGATTTGTAGTATTTGGTTGGACCTAATATTTAAATATGTGCAATAAATATTAGGTCGGACCTATGAAAACTCAACATTTCTTTCAACAAAAATGATCAAGTATCTGCACTTTTATAGTTCAAACTCAAAATTAACACTACCCAAAGTGTATTTTATTAAGGAAAATACCACTAAAAGAAAAAAACTAATCATTTTCCTTCTTTCTTACCAGAGACACCCTTGAAGACGACCTCCTCCTGATTGGGTTCACTGTGATAGTCTGAGTTTGCCTAGAAGAGAAGATGGCTTTGAGAAGAGTACACATGCATCCTAACTCTACCAAAATAAATTAAAGGAAAAATCAAAAACTTCTAAGACAAAAAGTTTCTTGCAAAGAAAGGTCAATGGGTTTACCATAGACCAGTCAGACATAGATTAAAGAAAGGAGACGTGCTGTTATCACACTGGACCTCAGCCCTTTCCTCCTGCCGAAAGCCCTCCAACCTCACTCGGGGGCATCCTCGCCGGGACCCAGAGGGATTGCTGAAGGACCTTTCCCAGGAAAAACCTCTGGAATGGCCATGAGCAAGGGGAGGAGGAGGGAGGAGAGGGTGCCTTGCTGGCACACTCATCCCAGGGGAAACAGGCTTCGGCATCAGGGTCTCCCTTTGGTCTGTGTTTGCACAGAGCATCTCCGCTAACAGTCTGGATGGAGTGGCCTTCAACAGTCGGCCCAGAGGCCTGAAGCAATAGGAAGCACCTTAATTTACCATTTAAATTACCATTTACGCCGGGCGTGGTGGAGCACGCTTGTAATCCCAGTACTTTGGGAGGCGAAGACCAGAGGATCCAGGTTCGCGGCCAGCCTCAGCTCTCTCGCTCTCTCTCCCTCTCTCTCTCTCTCTCTCCTTAGTGAGGCCCTCCGCAACTTCGTGAGACCCGGTTTCAAAATAAAGTATAAAAAATAGGGCCGGGGGCGTAGCGCAGAGGTAGAACGCCCCTGCGTTCAATCCCCGGTACCAAAAAAAATAAAATAAAATAAATTACCATTTACCACAGACTCCAAGCACTAAGGAAAAGGTAAGTTTATAATTTTGGTGACTTAAGAATTTACATTTCCTCAAAGGAATTAAGATAGGGAAAGCAAAAGAGTAGAAAATTTGGTTCAGTGGGCCTGTGGTAAATCCATATACCGTTCTTTGCATGAAACTTCTGATTGGTTTTAAATATATTTTTTAAAGCAACTAAGAGTATTAAGGAGTGCTGACTGACATTTACCTGATAATTTGAGATTTTAAACTATTCATACAAGTCCCATCTTTGAATAAACAAATCAGGTAAAAATGGAACAAGAAATAGAAAAGACCATTTGTAACTATTATTTTTAAACAGGCAGGATTTTTTTTGTTATTGTTATTCTTGAGTGTGACGAGTTTTATTGCAAATAAGATCTAGGAACCTAAGTACATTGAATTCTTGGCTTTGTTAATGACATTTAATTTTGTTGAGGGACTTATTTTAAGCCTTTTACCATCGGTTCCTGGCTCATAACCTTATGTGACACATAATTTCTGATTAGAAAAATATTTTGTGAGCTGGGCGTGGTGGCACACGCTTGTAATTCCAGTACTTTGGGAGGTGGAGACCGGAGGATCCAGGTTCACGGCCAGCCTTAGCTCTCTCTCTCTCTCTCTACATAGTAAGGCCCTCGGCAACTTCGTGAGACCCGGTTTCAAAATAAAGTATAAAAAAATAGAGCTGGGGGTGTAGCGCGGAGGTAGAATGCCCCTGGGTTCAATCCCCGGTACCGCAAAAAAAAAAAAAAAGAAAAATATTTTGTGGCTGGGCGTGGTGGCACACGCTTGTAATCCCAGTACTTGGGAGGCGGAGACCGGAGGATCCTGGTTCGCAGCCAGCCTCAGCTACTTAGTGAGGCCCTCCACAATTTCACGAGACCCGGTTTCAAAATAAAGTATAAAAAATAGGGCTGGGGGCGTAGCGCGGAGGTAGAATGCCCCTGGGTTCAAT
>PVJS01058683.1:0-11708 GCA_004027185.1 Glis glis | reverse complement strand
AGAGAGCTGAGGCTGGCCGCAAACCCGGATCCTCCGGTCTCCGCCTCCCAAAGTACTGGGATTACAAGCGTGCGCCACCACGCCTGGCTACGTTCTAATATTTCTTATGTGGGCTGGACCTGGTAACTTGCTTCTAATGAACGGAACATGATAAAAGTTATAGCATATCACTTAGAATAAGCTACCAAAGACTGATTTATGTCCTGCTTGTTCTCTCTCATTCTTTGATGAAGCCAGTGGTTGTGTTGAGAGCTGCCTTATAGAGATTCTCATGTAGCAAGGTCAAAAGTCAGCAGTAGACTTGAAGCCCTCAGTTCAAAAACTGGTAAGAGGTGAATTCTGCCAATAGCCACTTCATTGAGCTTGGATGTGGATCATCCCTCAGTCAAGCTGTGAAAGGAGTGCAGCTGTGACTGACACTTGGATCACACCCGTGAGTCTCAGAGCCAGAGGCATCTAGCTAAGTCATGATTTGATAATGATTCACAGACATTGTGATAATGCAAATGCTTATTGTTTTAAGCTATGAAGTTTGGGGAGTAATTTGTCACTCAGTGAGATATAACGAATACAGGGTTACATCACTGTTTTTAGGAAATACTACTTTCTCTTTGGTCTCCATCATGCCAACAAAGGTTCACCTCCCTTCTATATAGATGAGAGTCACCTGTTGACACTGCAATTTGGATGGCAATAAGATGGGCCAGGTAGGTAGAAGCAGAGTCTGGAAATGCAACATAGAAGGGTAAGTTGAAAATGTTCCTTTTCAGGGAAGGCAGTTCCATGGTGGACTAGCTCAGTTATCTTCTCTGCCTTCCTCATAGTCACTTAATATTCACTGTCCTGCACAGAACACACAGGATAATTTTGTTTGCTTTTTCCTTGTTCTGTTTATCTTGTTTACATTTGTGGCTGCCAAGCTCTTCTTATTTTGGGTGACCCTAAACTCATATCTGCAGAAGTAACTTGACTTTGGAAACCAACTTTCTAAATGTCAGTGTAATCAAGGCCTAAAAGGATTTCATTCATCAGGGAAGGAAGGATCAATTGATTTGATGACAAATACAAGATATTATGTGCCAAAAAGTGACATCATTTTTTGTTTGGTTACTTATATTTCCCCTTTGGTTTTTAAAGAAAGGACATTTGCCATGGTGGAAAATGACCCTTTATAGCAAATACAGGAAATAAATCCAAATCTTGAATTAGTTATATTGTTGTGCAATTTTTTTTAATTAACGTGCTCAGAGTCCAGTGCTCCCAGTACATGGTCTAACAGACCAGTGTCCTCTTCAGTTGTGTTTTAGCCACTTAGTCCATTCCCAAGAGTAAAGAATGCTCCGTCCTCAGCCCCACAAATCACATGTGTAGTGATGCACATTTTTAAAAGGTTTAAAAAGTGGTTATTTCTAGAACATTATTTTTGAAGCCAAATTTAGATTTAAAGTATTTATGTCAGTGGTCTATATCCTAAGATCTTTTAGACTGACAGCTTTCCTTATCTCAAACGTCCTGATTAAAATACTGAGTACATCATTTATCAGGGGTAATTCCATGGAGCTTCTGTCTACTATCTTTCTCTCTCTCTTTCCCTTTTTCCTTTCATCTTTTCTTTCTTCCTCCGATCCTCCCTCCTTCCTTTTTTTTTCTCTCTCTCTTTTTTCTTTTTCTTCTACTTTTCTTAAATAAAGCTGCTCTCCCTACCCTGAGTAAAGCCACAAGCCACACACTCCATACACGGCATGGAACCAGAATGATAAATTTAATGTAATGTAGTATTTCTGTTTTCTCAGCTATGTGGAGCAATCTTTACACTAGTGTCCAAATAAATAAAAGTAGTTTAGCGGGCGTGGTGGCGCACGCTTGTAATCCCAGTACTTGGGAGTCGGAGACTGGAGGATCCGGGTTCGCGGCCAGCCTCAGCTACTTAGTGAGGCCCTCCGCAACTTCGTGAGACCCAGTTTCAAAATAAAGTATAAAAAATAGGGCTGGGGTGTAGCACGGAGGTAGAACACCCCTGGGTTCAATGCCTGGTACCGCAAAAAAAAAAAAAAGTAGTTTAACCAACTATCCTACTTAAATGAAAAACTTAGCACTTTCCCCTCATCTTCTGTGGATCCTCAGAGAATGAGTATGGTCTGCAGGCCCCTGCTTGTCACCTTCACTTCTTGCTGCTCTCTTGGGCTGCTTCTGGGAGTTCCTGGAAAAGAAGTCACCATCATCACAAGCCTGCAGAGGGGGTCCATAGCAGATGACGCTCCCCTCACTATCCTGTCCCATGCCTTAATTCTTCAGAGCAGATTTTTAAGTAACTTTTTATTCTTAAAGAGTTCTATACTTATAGGTGAGTGGCAAAGGTAATACAGGGGTTTCCTGTATATCCTTTATCTAGTCTCTTCTAATCTAACATCATACGTCACTGTGGGAAAACTCCATAATTTTGAAGCAAGCAAGGTTGCCTCGATTTGATGTATTTTCATATATTAATTGAACAAGTAGTTATTAAGCTCCATTATCCTAGCACTGAAGATCCCGTGATAGATAAGACAGAGTACCTACTTCATGGAATTTCTATTTTCACTTCTCCCCCTCTGTTCCTATAGTCTCTGCAATTGCTGTGCTTGTTGAGCCATTTTATCACAACTAATCTTCCCCAAAGTATCATTCTTCTTTAAATTTTACTAACGTTATTGCTGCAAGCTGTGCTATGCATGTTAATTTGCAATGAATTCTTCATTTCTATAATTTCTGGTTTTCATATTGTCTTCTTTTACTTGGTGACTGAAGCATATTAAGCTGATTCTAGATTGTGGAGAGTTTAGCATGGCATTTGTCACTTGATTCACATGACTACAACATTATTCATCCACTTATGCAAAATAGTCAAATTTAACTTTTAATTTCTTTTTTAATTGAGGTAAAATTGTACATATTTATGGAGTATTAAGGAATGTTTTGATACATGTATGCATCATGTAATGTGACAAAAAGGGTATGGATATGGATATCTGTCTCCTCAAATGCTCACCATTTGTTTGTGGTAAAACCAAAGTTCCTTCCTCTAGTTTTTTTTTTTTTTAAATACATAGCACATGTTGTTATCTATTGTCATCCTACTATGCGATGGAATGCTAGAACTTATTGAAATTTATCTTCAATGATTTAGCTTTTAGAGAAATGATTTCAGATTTATAGAGTCAAATTCAGAAATTTGTGTATTGTGAAATTACATCTCTTTTTTTTTTTTTGCGGTACTGGGGATTGAACCCAGGGGCGTTCTACCTCTGAGCTATACCCGCGGCCCTATTTTTATCCTTTATTTTGAAACCGGGTCTCACCAAGTTGCGGAGGGCCTCACAAAGTTGCGGAGAGCCTCACTAATTAGCTGAGGCTGGCGGGGAACCTGAATCCTCTGGTCTCCGCCTCCCAAGTACTGGAAGTATAAGCGTGTGCCACCACGCCTGGCCGAAATTACATCTCTTTTGGATTGATATTTGTGCTCTTCTGGTGTATTACTGATAGAACTACTATTACATATTAATGCCTACTGGAGTCCATTCTACAGATTATTTTGTCTAACTCTTTTAAGTTAAAAATACATAGCTATATATAAATTCTTTGGACAGCCTCATAATGCCAGTATTAACCTATAATGTGATGAGAAAATGACTTCTTTTCGTGTCTCAGAACTCACATGTAGTTAAATGAGATTTAAATATGAAGACTTTGGAATTCTGAAACAGATAATAGTTGTAACCTATAACTTCAAGAATTACTTAAATGACTTATTTTCATGAACATAAGACTTGACTAAAAAAGAATATGTTGATTTAATGGATAAAAGATACCAGTTAAACTTTTGGTAACATAAGTCTCATTTTATATGGGGCTTGGGTCTTTTCCTTGTTTTACCTTTTCAAAATTTTCATAAGTGAAGTGTATATATATATATATGTATATATACATATATATACATATATATATACACTTATATATAATCATTTCACTGATTTATTTTTAAGTCATGAATAGTAATTATGAACTTGATTTTTTGAAAAGTTTCAGCTAAGAAGTAAAATCAGATATAATTAAAAACCATCTCAAATATTTCTATTAAATTGCCCCTACCAACAGAGAGCTAGTACCTCAAAAATGGCTATAGAAGGCAGAGTTGGTCAAAGTTGCTAACTCTATCTTGGGATGGGAATTTATCATTGTTGTCATAGATGATGAGACATCCTTTCAACCAAGGGAAGTCACAGTAGCCTTGTCAGAAGACTCCCTTGTCAATTTCCTGATTGCAGTGCCTGAAGTCATAGTCTTTTGCTATCTGAAGGGCTATTGCCATTTTTTGATGAGGATTCTCCCTCTCTGTGCATCAAAGTAGTAAAGTAAAATTAAAGTGAGGAAGAGTATACCCACACAAATAAAAAGGCACAGGAAAATGTTCAGGTTTCACATGAGATCAGAAAACAAATGTTCTGGAATATAAAAATAGAACCATGGCATATAGCCACGATGATGTTGCATATGTCCCGTGAAGGGAGGTATCTTGTGTCCTTTGGTCAAGCATATGCATTCAGTTTTTGCAGACGTTCAAGAAGAAAACACTGTGATAGAAAATTGGGTAGGGCAAAGACTTGGCTCATCAGATCATAATCTTAAATGTCTGTGATGACATTTCCAGTATCTACGATTCTCTGAATGCATAATTCATTTGTGAAAATACTCAATAAACTTGCTAGTAGAGATTCAAATTTCCTGTTTCTGGAGTTCTTTTCTTGGTCTATTAAACCACTTTGTTCTTTTCACAGCAGTTTCTTCACAGGAAATTTTTTTCTTTAATGTATGTACTGTTGCACTGAGACTTGCAAGTTATAAATTGTTTTTGGTGGTACTAGACTTTCACCGTAGACCTGCAGAGCATTTTTAATAGTGGTGCACTGGGTTTGGAGGGAAGGTGTATTTTGTCTTTTCCATTGCTGTAAGGGAGACAGATTTAGTATCCTGGGTGTTTACTGAATAAAATCATGTGGTGGTGGAGGTGAAGGGTGTGTGTGGGCTGGTACAGGGAGAGTGTCAAAAACAGAGCAGGCAAGTGAGAGAGATTTTTTTGAACATAAGAAACACCAAATAGCAAGCTCAATATAGATAACTGAAATTAATCTGTATTTATATTTTAATGGAAAATATTGAATATAACCATGTTTTTTTAAATCTTAAATTCAGATTAGTCCAATATATAGCATTGCTTGAAATCTCTACTTTTTTTGACCTTTCTTGCCTGTTTCATAAACTTATGAATATCTCAAAATAGAAATATTAATTTAAAATCCATTCAATAACATGAAATCTAAATTTTCAGGGAAACCTTATTGCTAAGAAGAGAGTTAAAAGCCAGCACTGGGAGACTGACCACCCAGCCTTTCACCACCAGGACCCACCCAACCCAACACACCAGGACACACAGCCCTTTGCTTTGCTGTGATTTGAGGAAGGTCCCACCATTTAAATAGTTTCATTCTTGGGATTCATGCAAACACTGTCATCCCTGTTCCTGCAAATTTCATAAATATGTGATTATGTTGCGATTTCTCTGTTAAAAGCTCCTTACAATAACAAGTGAAATAGGGTGTTAATTAAAAAGAGAGAGAGAGAAAATGAAAATCCTTAATTCTTATTGCTAAACCACGGACCAAAACAGCAGGAAATGTTCAGACTGAAACTTAAAGACTAAAGAAAGAAAAGATGTAAGAGTCAAGCAGTGTTCTCAGCTGGCTGGCACATTTCCCTATGGTGCCAGCATGTTTGAACCAACAATTATTCAGAAAGAATGGGAATTATTAGCAGGAAGAAAGCAACCCTCTTAGGTCTTCCAGGACGGACATAATAATAAAAAAATAATTATCAGCTCTCTGAAACATCTTCCACCCATGGATCTCATGGTATTTATCTAATATTACTTAATTAAAATTCATATTAATTATTTGAAGGAGAGAATTACTATATTTTATAGATTGAAAAATTGCTTTTCAGGAAACTGAAAATCTTGACTGAGCACACTCAGGGTTATGGCTAAACATGGAAATAGACATCACTGCCTTTTCTCTACTTCTTTGGTTGCTCACCAAACTACGAAATTAAAATTTAAAGTAAAACAAGCAATTTTTTTTTTTTTAGTCTAAATGTCCCCAAATCACCACTGTTGGATTTGGAGAAGGAATTATTCCTCTTCCTTTAATGAACTGACTGTATTTTTTACAGAGCAGGGATATCTTCTATTCGTGTTCAGTCTTCCTGAAAGCTAGCGAATACCAGGCAGCTCTTTCACATTTCTGGGTTTGCTGAGTAAGTATTCAGGTTTTATTTTTTTATTATTTTTATTTTTTGATCACTTTATAATTCACTCTGAGCCATTTTTAAAACATGTTTTTTTTAACAAAAGTGCAAATAGGAAGAAAACATCTCCAAACAGAAAGTTTTGAAGGCAAAAACATTTTTAAAAAGATAATAAGCCTTTGAAACATTAGTTTGTATTTGCTAGAATTTCTAGAAATTAACATTATTCTATTTAATAACAAAAACGCATTCAATGAGTGCTTAGTGTAGTCAATTGTATTAATAAGAACGCACCCCTCAAAATTTTCTTGTACATACAAGTAGACTGCAGTATGAATTAAAATAATCATGGTGATATCAACAATAGAACAGTAGTGATACTATTGGTAAATACAGGCGATTCTGCTTACTTTGGTTGTGTTTACTTTTTGCTGGGCTCTGTGCTAAGCACTTTAATGTTCTCATATCACCTTTCTTTATCTTCACCTAGGATGCAGGTTCTACTGCATCTAATAGATAAGCTGCTTTTGTTTCATTGCCAGTTCTACCGCTTCCTGGGATGGGTTACTTAAACTTCCGATGTTTCAGGTTCCTCATCCACAGAATCAGAGTGAGGATTAATGATTAATACACAGAAGATCCTTAGAAGAATATCCGATAAGTGGCAAAGGGCTCAGTACACAGTGACTATTATACAAATGAGGCCACTAAGCTTTAGGGATGTTAAGTTATTCACCCAAGGCCATAAGTGCAGGAAACAATGGAAGTGCCAGGATTTAATACCACTTCTTTGCAAGTCCAAATTCTAGATTATCAGCTACTATTCTTCTAATATCACATTTACTTTTCAGAATCTCCCATAAATTTTGGGTTTCTTAAGGTCACTGAATATAACTCATGTGTTTTTATGTCCCTAGGTCTCGTCGTTGTACATAGCTACTATACTACACTGCTTAACTTGATCTAAAGTAAAAAGCAAGATTATGTTTGCTGTTTTGCTTAGAAAGGATACACTATTCTCCAAAAATGCACAGATTGTATTTCATGACTATTCTTGCCATTTTCTGACCCTCTGTTTCTAAAGGCAATGGTTATTCACCTAGTGATGGCTACATTCAATCAAAGTGTGGAGCTAGGAAGAGATAATTCACCTCTGTGCCACTAGCTGTACTTCATGTATTGCAAAAAATGTCACAGCAATAATAAGTAACTAATGCTTTTACAGGGAAACCCTCAATGTTATTTTCAAATGATACTTAAATCCTCTATCTTTTGACTGGATTATTTTTAAGTAATATTGTGCTATTCTTGATAAAAATCTCATCATCTTTCTTCTTTCATCTATGAAGTCTTCTCATAATGACCAAAGAAAATGAATGAGGAAAGATTTCATGAAAATATGGAAACATCTATTATCCTAATTCCATCAGAAAGCGACCCCCCCAAAATAAAATTCATATTGTTTTACCAAACAGGATTGCATGCAAATCATCCTGGATAGATAAGTTTATAATTATTTAATGGGGGAAATTTCTACAAACTCCCTCAGACATTTGATCTATCTCCAGCTTTTAGAGAGTTATCATTTGTTTATAACCTATAATTTCCATTTTCATGTTCCATGGAAGGCTGAACTATCTTTTGACTTTGAATACTTATTTTAAAAAAGGTCATAAATGACAATCCATACTTTCACTCTGGGTGAATTCCATAACATATTTTGTTTTGAAACTGTGTTTTTTTTTTATAAAGGAGATGTCTACTTTTTTTAGAGATCAGAAAGAATCTGGCAGTAGCAACACAACAGGAGTAAATAAATTGAAAAGGAAGGAAGGATAAATTAAAGGAAAATTAACAGGTCAGTATATATTTTTTCTTTTGAGTATGATAAGGCAATTCAAGTGAGCAAATTATTGTTAGTGCAGAAGAAGAACATATAAAAGGAAAAGTGGAAGTGACTGTATTACCTATGGAGAAACCAGTAATGCTGCAAGTAAATTGCTTCCAAAATGATTGACCTGAAATCACTTCTCAAAGTTATGTGAGTTGAGTTGCTGTTTTCATTTTATTTTTGCTAGAAACTAAGATTTAGCAACATTTTCCAATCATAATGCTCATTTTAAGTGACTATTTTAAAACTATTTTCTTACAGATATGCATTTATTTTTAGCATGCTTCTTTGGCCTGACATAGAAATAGATGTCATGTGACAGTCAACCTTACCTTTCTGAGCTTAGATATTTTACTGAAAAAAACTCAGGACACCTGAGTTTTGCTTCTGGTTATGTCACCAACTAGTATTCTCAACATTTCTTTCTTTCCTTTATTATTATTTTTGGCCCTATTTTTATTCACAAAATTGTGGATCTGAAATAGATTACCTCTTTGTTCTTCTCCAAAAATGTTGTACAGAGAATAATTCAAGCATGGTCAGTATTGTCCAACAAGATGAAACAAAATTCTTTTGTAGCCTCCAGTTGGCTAACGTCACTATGCTAAGCACACCACCACAGATGGACAATTCTTCATTCCTTGAATTGGCCCTCCTCTTTACTTCTACCTTTGCTTATGCCATGCCCTGAAACTTAAAGGAACGATTCTCTATGTTATTCTGGAATGCATAATTATTATTCAAGATACAGGCCAAATATAGTCCCTTTTAAACTCTAACATCTTAATTTCCCCCATTTAATAGACTTTGAGTAATCCATCCTAAAATGATTTTTGAGGTGTGCTTTGGGGACCTTCAGCTAGCCTGATACCTCTAGCCAAAATCCATAGGACTATAGAACCTAGAGACTAAAATCGGACAGGAAGTCAGCACACAACCAAAGCCCTTCAAAGTGACTTTAAAGAAAAATCAGATGGTTTGAGTTCCCACCAACTGATTTCTTTTGATATTTTCATACTCACATGAACAGAAATTATAGTCATTTAGAATGTTCCACACTCAGTATCTGCATCCTCAGTTGGCTTTTTATATATTTGTGAGTAATTCAGTCTTCTCACCCTTGCTGGCATTTATTTCCTGCTCTTAAATACTACTCTGGCTACGGACAGTTTATTCTAAATTTAGGCTGTCCTAAATTTTCATGTTTAAATGTCACATTTTCACCTGTACAGTAGGGGTAAGAATGAAGCTGAACAGTATTGTGCTTTGTTTAGACTCCAGAGAGACAACCATGAATGGTGTTTTGGAAGTCATGATCCTTTCGAACACCTCATTCAATGGAAGTGGGGCTAGGCATCAAAGAGCGAAGTTTTCCTTATAATAACCATCGTGTCATGGGAGGAGTGAGACTGTCATAGGGATTCAGAAGTATATTTGCATTGTAGAGTTGCTGCTGAACTTGTCTTGACTTCACGAAAAGATGCAGGAGTTAGCAAAGAGTTGCACAGAGATATGTAGGAGTTGGAGAGGCAACATTAGCTTCTTTTTCTTTATTTTTCCAATATGAAATTATGAATCTCACTAACTGAAGTCCTTGAAAACATTTGAGTCTGAAATACGAGAGGTTCCCCTAAGCTATAAATATATATATCCATGTCTTATGTCTCTTACTGAATTCTATGCTTCAGACATGGACCAATGTGTTCCTTTTGCTGCCCTGCATATAGGAAGATCTCAATAAACACAAAATAAAGAAACACCAGGCCTTCTCCCTGTCAAGTATTAGAAGCTAATACAAGGTGCTCAAATAAACCTCTCACTCCCCTCTTTGTCCTAATTAAATTATTTCTGTAATTTGTACAAGTATCTATTACTATGTAGTTCTTAGAGTTCTATGGGATGATGCACAAACTTGGCCACATGTGGAAATTGCCTGGAATGATTTAAAAACCACTGATGCTGGGGTATGGCCCCAGAGATTCTGATTTAGTTGATCTGGAGTTCAGCCTGAGCATCATTTTGTTTTTGTTTTGTTCATTAACATTGTCAAAAATATTTCCAGATAACTAATGTTCAGGGAATGTTGAGAACCAATATAGAAGAGCAACAATAGCAAATAGTTCCAGGATAATAATTCTGTTCACCACTTGTGGCCAAAACCATATGGAGAACACAAATATAAATAAGGCCCCAAGGAATTTATAATCTGGAACATGCATTGGCATTATCACCATCATCATCATTACATAGCATCTATCTTGTCTACTTTCACCTTATTGGCTCTCGAGTTAAAGAACTACAAAGGCTTAGTCCTTTTGCATCTTTAAGTAACTATTTTAAAGCATTAGTATTGTCCACCATACAATAAAACATATAAAGTTTCCTCAAATAAATGGAGATGGGAAAGACCAAGGAATTCACTACATTCCCCCACCAATAAATTTATGTAAAAAGAGTCAGACAGCCACCGTTCAGACCCAAAATGTCAAGCTTGTAAAAATAGTATTCTTGGGAGTTACATTTGATCATTTGTTAAATATGGGGATATAAAATGTGGAAATCCATGTGTAATGCTTCAAATCCCTAATCTGGTTTAAAAGGTCAGTTGAAGCCTAAAAGGACTTGACATTTTACCTTTAAAAGTCTGACTTTTGGACTTAAGACTTAACAACATTTCAGCCTGAATGACCTGAAGGATAAATACAAAGCTGGTTTCAATTGAACTATTTAGAAAGCAGGGGATCTTCTAATTTGTAAGATAGCATTCAAGAGCTTTTTCCATTAAGAACTCAATCGACTGAAAAATGATTTCCTTGGGTATTCCACAATCTTTCAATGCTTGTGTAAATTTTATGCAGGAGGTGGGCGGCGTGTGAGGCTCAAGATATAAAGCACCATGGCACAAAGGAAGAAAACCATCTTATGAGTCTCAGAAAACTGACAATCACCTGTAGGCAATGCACAGTGCCTCTGTTTACCAGTTTCTTCCTCAGGTGGAATCAGATATTCATTATAGATTTATTTCTTGAAGCAAGTTCAATGACTTTTTCAAATGATCATTATCATCAATTAATATTTATTGAGCACCCACTGGGTACATATTATAAAAAGGCCAGTAGGCTATTATGCAACAAATGTCTTACTGTAAATTATATTTTATGTACTTTTATTATATTTTCATAGGACTGTCTCTCTCTTTTGCATGGCTTGTGTGAAAATGTCATTATGTGAAAGCAAAAAAGGATTGGAATGAGAATCTAGAAATATTTTTGTGTATTGTTTGTGTGAATGTGTGTGTGTAAAATATTAAAAAGGTTAAGATTTATTGAGGCTATGTAATATATTCTGTTTTTTTTTTTTTTTGCGGTACCGGGGATTGAACCCAGGGGCGTTCTACCTCCGCGCTACACCCCCGGCCTTATTTTTTATACTTTATTTTGAAACCGGGTCTCACGAAGTTGCAGAGGGCGTCACTAGG
>PVJS01058682.1:0-11712 GCA_004027185.1 Glis glis | reverse complement strand
TGCACCAGGCAACCTCTGCACCAGACAACCTATGCACCAGAAAACCAATGCACCAGGCAACCTATGCACCAGAAAACCTCTGTACCAGGTAACCAAAGCACCAGGTAACCAATGTACCAGACAACCTATGCACCAGGTAACCTATGCACAAGACAACTTATGTACCAGGCAACCTCTATACCAGGCAACCTATGCACCAGGCAACCTATGTACCAGGTAACCAATGCACCAGGCAACCTCTGCACCAGAAAACCTCTGCACCAGGTAACCAATGCACAAGGTAACCAATGTACCAGACAACCTATGCACCAGGTAACCTATGCACAAGACAACTTATGTACCAGGCAACCTCTATACCAGGCAACCTCTGCACTAAGCAACCTATGCACCAGAAAACCTATGTACAAGACAACCTATGCACCAGAAAACCAATGCACCAGGCAACCTCTGCACCAGGAAACCTATGCACCAGAAAACCTATATACAAGACAACCTCTGCACCAGGCAACCTGTGCACCAGGCAACTGATACACTTGGTAACTGATATGAGTATCTTCCCTCCTAGCCTGAACCCCTGCTTCCCCGTGTCCAGCTCACAATACCTGGGCTCCCGGCCCCTCCCCACCTAGAAGGATCTACGGATGAGAGTGTGTGAGAGGTGCACACACAGCCTGACTGTTCTTGATCTCCAAGGTCCCCAGCCACTTCCTCCTCTGAGACCCCAGCCAGGGAAGGGACAGTGTCAGGACAGGGCAGGACAGAACACAGAGGAAATACTGGCCTCCCTGTGGTCCCTCCAACTTCTTGTAAGAAGTTAATAAAATTGCAGGCAAGGATGACCCAGAGGACATGATTTACTCAGGCTGGGGAAAAGCTTTCAATAAGGTCCTCCATAAAAGGCCATTAAGGGAGCGGAATACGCACAGGCTAAGGGGCAAGTGTTATGGATTCCAGAGTGGTTTAAGCAGAGGAATTAAAGAGGCATTGGGAGCCAGAGACGTTATTAATAACCACACCGGGCACTCGCAAAGCCGCTGCGCCTCCGCGCTGCGCCGGGCTGACTCCCCAGCTCTCGGCCTCCCGTGAACACGGAAGGGATGGACAAGCAAGGGGGACCGGGCACCCCGCTGTAGGCTGGAGAGTGGGTGGGAGGGCGGGGTCTAAGAGCTCAGGGGGCCCTGCAGATCCGGGGGACACACTTCCTGGTGCTAAGAGATGAGGAAGGAAGCAGGGAGGAGATGAGCATCCCAGCCTCCCCCGGGGCTGAGGGTGCACCGGCGGAGAATCCACCTTTCCCAAACAGAGGGGCCCTTGAGGAAGAAGAGGCTGTCGACCCTGGCCTCCTTCTTGCTCTTCGGGACCCTAATGGAGCCCGGACGCCGGCTGGAAGCAACCTGGGTCTCACCTCCCACACAGGCCACCCCACCCCACCCAAATCCCCTCTGGTTGAGTGACAGGCATCTTTCTCCCTGGATGAAAGGTCTGAAGTCCTTAAGGCCCCATCCCCTCCTTTCCTCCATTATTCAAGACTCAGTTCAAGCGACTGAGCTACACCCCAATCCTCTCCTTACTCTGCATAATGCAGACAAGGACCCCAGTTCCAAAAGATTCCAGCCCAGCCTAGCCCCAAACCTAGGTCTGGGTCCCCTCTGACTATCAGTTTCTTTTTCTTTCTTTCTTTCTTTCTTTCTTTCTTTCTTTCTTTCTTTCTTTTTTGTGGTACTAGGGATTGAACCCAGAGACATTCTACCTCCAAGCTACACCCCCAGCCCTATTTTATTTTTAGTTTGAAACAGGGTCTCACTAGGTTGATGAGAGTCTCACTACTTGCTGAGGCTGTCCTCGAACCTGCGATCCTCCTGTCTCAGCCTCCCAAGTACTGGGATTACAGACACCTGCCACCACTCCCGGCTCTACTGCTATGCCCCAGCCCTATTTTTTATACTTTATTTTGAAACCGGGTCTCACGAAGTTGCGGAGGCCTCACTAAGTAGAGAGAGAGAGAGAGAGAGAGAGAGAGAGACAGGGAGGGAGAGAGAACGCACGCGTGTGCGCGCACATGCGCGAGCTGAGGCTGGCCGCGAACCCAGATCCTCCGGTCTCCGCCTCCCAAAGTACTGGGATTACAAGCATGCGCCACCACGCCCGGCCTGATTTCTGCTTTGAGTCTCCCACAGACCTGTGTCCCTGGAGTCAGGTGGGCACAGAGAGGCCCCAGGACACTCTTGACCAGCTCCCTGGGGAGCTGGATTCAGAGCAGGGCACCTCTATCCCAGCCCCACCCAGCTCTGTCCTTTGCAAACTCTCCTTCCTTCCCAGAATTCATCTCTCATGCTGAAATTAGCATTCCTTTTAAATGTTTCCACACTCTCAAATCGCTCCTTAAATGTGCATATTAACTGGCAAAACGACTTGCCTTCCCCGCTCACCCGGCCTCGCATTAATATCACACAACCCTATTACACTCTGTACGGTCCTCTCTGCTCAGCCTCATAAACTCAGGGCAACTTCAGAACAATCCCTGGGGTCCAGAAGGGCGGCTGCAGAGAAGGTACCACCACCCTACAGGCCAAGGTGAGGGGCCCTGTCCCGCTGGGCTTGACCCACACAGCCCCAGGGGAGCAGCCGCCTGCCCTGCCCCTTTCTGTACCAACAGCTTCACAGCTGAGAGTGTAAGAAATGGTTCAGCAATGAAGCTGAAGACAGAAATCGAACCCAGGCATTCCGGTAGGAAGCCCAAGCCCTTGACCACCGCCTGGCTCTCCCCAGGGAGTGAGCTGCAAAACAAGGGTGATGGACAGGAGGTGGTCACGTGACAGGCTTTGGTCACCTGCTGACTGTGTGACCTTAGACAAGGGCAATAGGAGTTAAGAGCGGACCTTTAAAGCCGGTTGTGGTGGCACACGTTTATAATCCCAGTACTTAGGAGGCTGAGACAGGAGGATTGCAGGTTCGAAGCCAACCTCAGCAACTTAGTGAGGCTCTCAGTAACTTAGCGAGACCCTGTTTCCAAATAAAAAAATAAAATAAAATAGGTCTGGGGGTAGGTAGAAGGTACCTGGGTTCCATCCCCAGTACCACACACAATCAATAATAAATAAATAAATAAATAAATAAATAATAGCCGGGTGTGGTGGTGCACACCTGTAATCCCAGTACTTGAGAGGCTGAGACTGGAGAATCACAGGTTCTAGGCCAGCGCACAGTAACTTAGCAAGACCCTGGGGGTGCAGCTCAGAGGTAGAATGCACCTGGGTCCAATCCCCAGTACCCCTCAAAAATATCTAGCTAATATCAGAGGTCTCCATCCTCCGGAATCTGTACACCACCTCTCCTCCCCCATCCCTAATGAGGGTCCTCAGCCAGTTTCGGGTGACAGGGACATCTGCTTCCTGAGTTTTCTCCGGAACCTCCTGTTTGCCAGCCATGGAGGCCGGGAGGGAGGCAGAGTCCATGGCAGTGGGCGGGTTGCAGGTCAGAACGGGGTCCTCCCTTCCTCGCTAGGATACAGCCGTCCTGGGGCCTCCCTGATATGATTTACCAGACAATGACAACCTTTAATGTCCATTCTGTTATAATCTCCTTTATCTTAATACAATCTTTCCCTGCTGAACTCTCCAGAGTCCCAACCGCTAGGTTCAACGGAGAGATTTTTATTATTATTATTATTATTACGACTTGATACTGTGATTACTGTCGAACTCTCAGTCTTTGTGGAGGGGAAATTAATACGTTTCTCTTAAGCACTCCACACCAGCGCTGCATACTGATGAAGCCGGCCGACTCCCCCGCCACGGGAGTCAATTACCAATCTGGCCTCCTGCCTACTGAGACCCAGCAGTTCCCACGTCCATCCCGTCCTGGGGCAGCTGGTCGATAGGGCCCCGCTCCAGCTCCGGGGCTGGAGCAAGTGTGACACATCCCACAAGGGGTCAGGGTCCATCCTGTGGCTTGACGGTGGCTGGGTACGAATTATGAATGTTGGGGATCAAAACCAGAAGAACCCTGTTTTCAACTTGTCTGGTTCTCTTCCTTTTTGGTACGGGGGGGATTAAACCTAGGGGCATTCTACCTCTGAGCTACACACCCAGCCCTTTTTATTGTTTTTATATTGAAACAGGGTCTTGCTAAGTTGCCGAGGCTGGCCTCAAACCTGCAATCCTCCTGACTCAGCCTCCCAAGGACTGGGATTACAGGCCTGTGCCACCGCGCCCGGCCAGTCCTCCTTCTATGTTACAGACAGAGGAACTGAAGCTACACGAGATGTGACCTGGCTCAGCCCTCAACAGCTTGTGGCAAGGCTGGGGCCGCCTCTCCCCGAGTGACGTCCCGGTTCTCTGAGTCACTTCCCTCCCAAGATGCGTTCTTCCCCTCGTCTGGCTGCAGTGCCTCTTGCTGCGTTGTTTGTCTTTGTCCTGTCCTGCCTGGGCTGCAGGATTGACAGGTGGCTCCTTTATCCCCACAGGAGAACAAGTGCAAACACAGCCTGTCCCAGCAGCGGTCATGCTCGGCTTGGTTGAGGGAAGGGCCCTGGAGGACATGCTGCCAGCCGGCTGCCCGCTCCAGCAAGCGCGGCCGTGAACAGATGAATCAACACCACCCCTTCTCCAAGGCCAGGGCGTGGGTGACAGGGTGGTCCCAGCGCCAGGAAAGGAGACCAGCGGGGACCTGGAGATGGTCCCAGGCTGGGCCTGGTGGCTGGGACAAAGCTCCTGAAAGGCTGTCCTACACCAGTCCCCACCCAACGCCCCTGATGGGGAGCCGCCTAGGTGCAAAGGGAGGGTCACATTAGACCCAGGAGACTGTCAATCACGAGGAAATTCCTCCCCCCAGCCAGGAGCACCAGAAGATGAGAGCCGGCAAAGGAAGCTCCAGGTGCAGGCTCGGCTGGACACCAGCCCTTGAAGGCAAGTGTGTGGGGGAGGGGGAGGGCTGGGGATTGAACCCAGGGGCATTCTACCTCCAAGCTATATCCCAGCCCTTTATTTATTTATTTATTTATTTATTTATTTATTTATTTATTTTTGGCTGTACTGGGGATTGAACCCAGGGGCATGCTACCTCCAGGCTACACCCCCAGCCCTATTTTTTATTCTTCATTTTGAAACAGGGTCTCACTAAGTTGCTGAGGGCCTCGCTCACTTAGTAGCTGAGGCTGGCCGCAAACCCGGATCCTCCGGTCTCAGCCTCCCAAGTACTGGGATTACAAGTGTGCACCACCATGCTCGGATTATTTTTTTATTTGAAACAGGGTCTCGCTAAGTTGCTGAGGGTCTCACTAAATTGCTGAGGTTGCCCTTGAATATGCGATCCTCCTGTCTCAGCCTCCCAAGTACTGGGATTCCAGGCATGTGGCACCATGCCTGACTCAAGACGTAGGCTTCTGTGGTTACCAGAGCAGGAGCGCTCTGGTCTTGACATCCTTGCTCCAGCCGACAAGACGAAGGATTGAGATCACCAGGCCCGACTCCTGCTCAGCCTCGTGCTGGGTGATCTTGCATTTCTCTGGTTGCAAAATGAGACACTGGGTCACCTCTATAGACATCACCTGGGAGGACAGCTGAGAAGGAAGACACACAAGATCCAATGTCATCCTGTTACAGGGACTGAGGCACACAGCGTGGGGGGTTAGGCTCTTCATTCATTCATTCATTCATTCATTCTTTTTTTTTTTTTGCCGTACTGGGGATTGAACCCAGGGGCATTCTACCTCCAAGCTATACCTCCCACCCAATTTTTTTATTCTTTATTTTTGAAACAGAGTCTCACTAAGTTGAGGAAGGCCTCACTAAGTAGCTGAGGTTGGCCGCGAACCTGCGATCTTCCTGTCTCAGCCTCCCAAATACTGGGATTACAAGCGTGTGCCACCACGCCCAGCTTCATTCATTCATTCATTCATTCATTCATTCATTCATTCATTCAACAAACAGCCCCTGGGGAGGTCCCTGGCCTATCCCAGAGCCAAAAGGTGGCCACAAAACAGATAACCACATAAAATGACTTCAGCTAGAAGAGAGGGCTACACGTGATGTGACAGGGAGAGGTGGGGAAACAGAGCTCAGGGTTCCCTGTGCCCTGTGCAGAGGGGACTCAAGGATGGAAAGGTCCGCCTTCCCTCTCTAGCAAGGGGGGCAAAGAGGAGATCTTCCTTCACCACCAGGGGGCAGCAGATGGCCCCCAGCAGGCATGAGTAGGCGGGGCCATGGATGGGGGGGTGTGGAGAGCCGACTGAGCTGAGCTGTGACAAGAGACTGATGCTCATTACTCTTTCCCAGTAAATTAAAGCCATTCATCACTATAATTAGCAGAGCTGCCCAGCAGGACTTTGGCCCAGCTGTCAGACCATTGGCACAGGGTCATCCCCCATGGCCCGGGTGACCCCCACACAGTTGGCGGGGCGCAAGGAGGCTTGGGGCTAGCTGCCAGGCTCTGCAGGAGGAGGAGGGAGGGAGGGCGGGGCCCAGGTGCTCTGGACAGGGGAGCGGCCACTGTCCCTCCACATGTCTCCCTCTGGCCTCGAGACACCACTGGCCACCTACTAGCATGTGAGCGCCATGAGACAGGGACTTTGTCTGCCTGGATCCCTGCTATAGCCAACCCCGGCGCCCCAGCACAGAGGAGGGGCTGGAAAGTGTGGGTTGAATGAGTTAATTAATGTTCTCTCCCCTCTGGGCATTTGTACAAACTGAGTGCTCTTTCTGGAACACTCTTTGCTTTGCCCAGCTAGTCCTCAGATCCTTCTATTCTCGGCTTAGATGTCCTGTACCCCAAGGAGCTTTCCTGTCCCCCAAGGTAGAGCCAGGGACCTCCTCTCTAGCACCTATGCTTAGGCCTGTTGTTGAAGTTAACACACAGCATTACGATTGCTTGTTTATGCACCTCTGTGCACCCCCTCAAGACTGAAAGATCCGTGGGGGCAGTGGTTATGGGGTTACCATCATATCCCCAAGGCTTAGCCCACTGTTTGGTATATAGTAGGTGCTCAATAAATCTTTGTTGCATGATGAACCAGTGAATCAGTGCTTGAAGGGAAGGCAGCTGCTGGCCTGTCCGGAAATAGACAGAGCTCTTCTGACTCCCAGTGCGCTGGGCTTGAGCAGCAGGCACGGACAGAGGAGGGAAGATGGAGCCTGAGCCCACGCCCCCAGAGGCCCAGGCTCTTTTTCCAGGCACCTTGCTTCTCTTGGGATCTGTTTTAATAGTGAAGTCACGCCAGGCATTGTGGCGCACGCTTGTAATCCCAGTACTTGGGAGGCTGAGACAGGAGAATCCAGGTTCGCAGCCAGCCTCAGCTACTTAGTGAGGCCCTCCGCAACTTAGTGAGACCCTGTTTCAAAATAAAGAATTAAAAAATAGGGCTGGGGGTGTAGCTCAGAGGTAGAATGCCCCTGGGTTCAATCCCCAGTACTGCAAAAAAAAAAGAAAAAGAAAAAAGAAAAAAATTGTGAATTTGTGGTCAGGCTAGGGGACACACGCCTATAATTCCAGCACTTGGGAGACTGAGACAAGAGGATCGCAGATTTGAGGCCAGCCTCAACAACTTAACAAGATCCTATTTCAATTTTTTTCAATAGGGCTTACTTAGGGTGTAGCTCAGAGGTAGAATGTCCCTGAGTTCAATCCCAAGTATCTACACACACACACACACACACACACACACACACACATACACACACATACACACACACACACAATACATGTATGTATGTATGTATGTATATATGTATGTATGTATGATATGTGTGTGTGTGTGTGTGTGTGTGTGTATTAGTGATGTTGCTGATCTCATCACAGACCAGAACCTCCTGGGTCTCCAGATGGGGTCAACCTGTGAGGACATCCGTGTCTCGGGAAGCATCTCCAGGGCCACTCAGTCCCACCGCTCGGCGCCCCAGCAAGGCACGTGGAGGCGCTGGGAGCGCCCTCTAGCGGCAGAGGCCCTGCAGCTCAGTGGACTTGCCCGCGCAGGATGGTCAGGCGGTCTCGGGATTGGATGATGTCCATCCTTTAACAGTGAGAAAGCGTGAAAGTGCTCGGGACGCTGGAAGATGCCGCCGCGTGCGGACGGAAGCAGGAGAAACAACGCAGGGAGGCTGCAGGAGATGGCGATCGGGTCCCCTCGTTGAGCACGTGAGAGGAGGCCTGGGTGCGCCTCTGCGGTGCAGGGCTCTGCGGGCTGGCGCCGGGGCTTTGGAAGCAGCATCCCTGAGCGGGCATGTTTCTGGTACTTCACCCCCTGACCTGTTTCTCCCCCATCAAAACGGGATTATAACACCTTCCCGGCAGGTGCGGGGCCGCAGTGAAAAGAAGCAGGGGAGGCTCCTGGCACATTACTAATGCCGAGTAGTGTTTAGCCTTCCCCGAAAAGCACCCCACATACACACTGACCCACCGAGCCCCCCACCACCTTGTCGCTGCTCTGACATGGACTCCCCCAGGCACACCCCCTGTCACTTTTCTTCTTCCCGGAATGGCAAATCATGTGGCAATGATGTTGCATAAACGGCCCTGACCCCTGAACCCTTCTCTTGCAGGACAGGAGAGAGTTTCCACCTGTGATGAACTAATGGCTGAGACCTTTGGGGACACCCCCATTCCTCTCCTGGGAGAGTTCTGAGAACCAGAGGTCTCCAGAGGCAGGTGGGAAAGTCATTGGCGAAGGAAAGGGAGGACTGATTTTCCTGGGATCCCGCCCTTCAGTTATTTCTGCAGCCCCGCCTTCCCCCCATTCCAATTGGTCCTGGGGATGCTGTCAATCAAGTACACTACCTTCCCCAAGGGGCAGGTAGGCCTCTAGCCCTGCTAAGCCAATCACAGTATGCACTCATTCCTGTGGCAACAGTGATTGGCTCAAGTGTGATCATGTGACCCAAGCAAAGTCAAGCCTATGGAATGTAAGCTGCAGGTGGGCAGGGAGTTTTGCGGGGTACTCTGTTGGTAGGGGGGAGCCATAACTATCCACTGGTTTATCAGGTGAATCTGATGGAGTTGCCCAGTGTGGGGATGGGGTGCTGGTGTGGGACTGGCATCGGGGCCTGGGTTACCACTAGCCTATATAGCATCTTGTCTGTATTAAGAATAGGGATCTCCAAAGATGAATTAGGAAAGTGTCCCTCTGGGTCAATACTCCCTTGTACCAGGGCATAGAACTTGGCAAGCAGAGCACTGGATGTATTTCAGTTCTTATTCGGCCTCTTATCTGGGGGCTTTTTTATTTTTATTTTTATTGTTTTGGGTACTGGAGATTGAACCCAGGGGCACTCTACCACTAAGCTACACCCCCAGCTGTGTGTGCGGGGGGGGGGGGTACTGGGAATTGAACCCAGGGGCATTCTACCTCCAAGCTATATCCCCAGCCCTTTTTTTATTTTTTGTTTTTGAAACAGGGCCTCACTAGGTTGCTGAGAGTCTCCCTCCGGTGCTAAGGCTGTCTTTGAACCTGCGATCCTCTTGTCTCAGCCTCCCAAGTACTGGAATTACAGGTATAGGCCACCATACCTGGCTCCCCCAGCCCTTTTTATTGTTTTTATTTTTGTTTGTTTGAGACAGGGTCTCACTAAGTTGCTGAGGCTGGCTTCAAACCTGCGCTCCTCCTGTCTCAGCCTCCCAAGTACTGGGATTACAGGAGTGTGCCACCCGCGCCAGGCTCAGTTGGGGGCCTTTTTTTTTTTTTTGCGGTACCGGGGATTGAACGCAGGGGCGTTCTACCTCCGCGCTACACCCCCAGCCCTATTTTTTTATGCTTTATTTTTGAAACCAGGTCTCACGAAGTTGCGGAGGGCCTCACTAGGTAGAGAGAGAGAGAGAGAGAGATCACGCGCGCGCTAAGGTTGGCCGCGAACCCAGATCCTCCGGTCTCCGCCTCCCAAAGTACTGGGATTACAAGCGTGCGCCACCACGCCCGGCCCAGTTGGGGGCCTTTTGAGTGGTGCCTGAACTGCCCAACATATGTGGCCCCCGCCTTCCCTGCCTGCCATAAAGACAGAAGAGAACTGCTGGCGAATGAGGTCCTAGTGTTACGGAACCCAGGTTCAGAGACTCATCCCACAGAAAAACCAACATTGGAAAGACAAGTGCTGGGAGAATGAAAGGCTTTAGTCAGTAGCTAAAGAATGGAGAAGAGGGAGCTTTGCTCATAAATCAACTCCTCGCTCCAGGGCGTGAGGGGTTACAGAGCTATAGGGTAGGAAGGATGCGGGAGAGGGATAGGCTAATAAGGGGGAGGAATATTCATGACTTTTCTGGTAATACATGGAGATCTTCCAGGACTCAGGGACCACTTCTTTCCCCTCCTTTCATGGTCTGGAGTTTCTGGTTGTGGTGGCTGACAGATGTCATTAGCCCTGAGAGGGGGGAGGGAGGATAGGAAGAGACTAGGCAAATCTGGCCACGTCACCCCTATGTTACAGTTTTAGACACATTTCTCAAATGATCAACGGGTCAACGTGCAGAGCTGAATAGATCTGACCCAAAGGTTAAGGCAGCACAGGAGACAGACGCGATGTGAAGGCAGGTGCCGGACCTTCCGATCTCATTCCCGTCAGCCATGGGACATCTGCAGGCCCAAGTGAAGAGGCAGTGTTTTCAGCAAAAGTGGCCTTCGGGTCCCTGAAGAGTTACCTAGGCAACCGTTACCATCATAACCCACACACTGAGGTGTGAGCCACAGCAAAGCTAGTGGGTGACTAATAGTATATTGCCCAGCTCAGTGACCTCCAAAATTAGTGGTTTTTAAGTCAACTAAGAGCAAGTGAAGCTAAAGGGCTTATTTTAGGTTTTCCTCAATAACATGAGGAGAGAGAGATGGATAGACCCCTGGTGACATTATTTGATCCCTACATCCACCCCTGGACTCCCTGTCATGTGAGCCAGTAAAGTCCCTTTTCTACTTAAGCTACTAAAGTTAGGCTTCTGTGACTTGCTACTGCAATGTCCTGGTCAGTTCATGCAGCTTCGTCTCTGCTGTACAGTTCTCAAGACCTTCAGGGACCTGATCCAGTCCCTCCAAACCCCGCCCTTCATGGCCACGAAGGTGTCCAGCCACGAAGGGCTCTGTGGTTTATAGGAACTGGATTTGCATTCAAAGAGCTAGACCTGATTTTTTTTTTTTTTTGCAGTACTGGGGATTGAACCCAGGGGTATTCTACCTCCAAGCTATACCCCCGGCCTTATTTTATTTTTTTAATTTTGAAACAGGGTCTCACTAAGTTGCAGAGGGCTTCACTAAGTAGCTGAGGCTGGCCACAAACCTTCGATCCTCCTGTCTCAGCCTCCCAAGTACTGGGATTAGAAGCATAGACCTGATTTCTAAATCTGCCACCTAGTTCCTAGCCAGCTGAACTGGATTTGAGTCCTAAATCATCACTTACCACTCCGTCATCTGGGGCAATTCCTTAACCCCTGCCCCGGGCCTCAGTTTCCTCATCTATAAAATGGAAATGATAGCAGAATCGACTTCACAGGGTTATTGAGAGAATTAAGTGAGTTAATATGTTTATCATTGAGTCATTCCTGGCACGTGGTAAGTAGGTGTAGTGAGTCCATGTCAGCTTGGGTTTTTTTTTTTTTTTGCGGTACTGGGGATTGAACGCAGGGGCGTTCTACCCCCGCGCTATACCCCCGGGCCTATTTTTTTATACTTTATTTTGAAACCAGGTCTCACGAAGTTGCAGAGGGCCTCGCTAGGTAGAGAGAGAGAGAGAGATGGGGGGG
>PVJS01058681.1:0-11711 GCA_004027185.1 Glis glis | reverse complement strand
AGAGAGAGAGAGAGAGAGAGAGAGAGAGAGAGAGAGAGAGAGAGAGACAGGGAGAAAGAGAGAGAGAGAGAGAGAGCTGAGGCTGGCCGCGAACCCCGATCCTCCGGTCTCTGCCTCCCAAAGTACTGGGATTACAAGCGTGCGCCACCACGCCCGGCTTTTTTATTATTTTTATTTTGACACAGGGACTCACCAGGTTGATGAGAGTCTCCCTGCTTGCTGAGGCTGTCCTTGAACCTGCCATCCTCCTGTCTCAGCCTCCCAAGTACTGGGATTACAGGCATGCACCACCACACCCAGCTCCTGGTTTAATTTCTGAGGGTTTTCTTTCTTTTTCCCCAAACACAAACAGAAGCTTTTTTTTCTGGCACTCTAGCCCCTGACTGCCCTGAGACTCTAGGGAATTCCTGCAACTCAGGGAGCTGCCGCTGTAGGTTTATTTCTCCCGTTCATTCTCATCTATCTTGCTGGCGACCCCAAATTTACAGTCACGGTTGTTAATTTACAATCTGGGGCCACAGAGCACAGAGCCCAGGAAATGATGCTCCTGGGTGAGAGCTCTGTTCTCCTGTCACACCGTGGGGACCTGGGTGGAGGAGAGGGCTGCAGAAAGGGAGGACACCAGGGGACGCATGCTGAGAGGACACAATGCCTAACCAGATGGGGACCTGGCACTCTGGATCCCAATTTGAGATTCTAAACCATGGCGTTTGCATGTGAGCATTACAATTCATTGCTTTCCTAAGCTTTTCCAGATATGTGATCTTACTGCATTTGCCCAGCATTCCCCCAAGTGGGTGTTATAGTTGAATACTGCTAGGAGAGCGGTTAGCCTTATGTCACCCCGAGTGGGAGAGGGGACCAAACTCCCACTTCAGACTCCAAGTCCACATCTCTACCAGCTCCAGGAGTAGCAGCTTTTGAGCTGAGCAGAAACAATAGCACGCTGCTCTTTCCTTTTCGTGGGGTCCTGGGGATTGAACCCAGGGGGCTTCTACCTCCAGGCTACACCCCCAGCCCTTTTTATTTTTTTTTTTATTTTTGAAACAGGGTCTTGCTAAATTGCTGAGACTGGCTTCAAACCTGCGATCCTCCTGTCTCAGCCTCCCAAGTACTGGGATTACAGGCGTGGGCCACCATGCCCAGCTGAATATTTATTTTTAATGTTTTCAGAGACAGGGTCTTGCTATATTTTGCCTGGTCTTGAACTCCTGGGCTCAAACTCAGTCTTCCCAGTAGCTGGGACTACAGGCAGGGCGGGCTCAGTCTGCTCCCCTGCAAGTTGCTCTTACCATCTTGTTTTCTAGTCCTCAAGACATTCTGACCCATGTGACCCTCCCCTCCTTGACATTTCCTTTTTATGTTCCCTCTTGCCTCCTACAAGTAAATCCCACTTTTCTGTTAAGAAATACCTGTTGGAGCCGGGTGTGGTAGTACATGCCTGCAATTGTAGTACTTGAGAGGCTGAGACGGGAGGATCACAGCTTCAAGGCTAGCCTCAGCAACTTAGCATGACCCTGTTTCAAAATATAAAATAGAAGCCAGGTGTGGTGGCTCATGCCTGTTATCCCAGTATTTAGGAGGCTGAGACCGGAGGATCACAGGTTCAAGGCTACCCTCAGCAATTTAGTGAGACCCTGTTCCAAATTATAAAATAAAATTGGGCTGGGGTGTAGCTCAAGGTTAGAGTGCCCCTGGGTTCAATCCCCAGTACAAATAAATGAATAAATACATATATAAATACATACATACATTCATACACACATACATAAATGGGCTGGGGTGTAGCTTGGATGTAGAATGCCCTGGGTTCAATCTCCAGTGCCAAGAAAAAGAAAAAGAAATACTTGTTAAGGCTGGGCATGGTGGTGAACACCTATAATCCCAGCACTTGGGAGGTTGAAACAGAAGGATCCTGTGTTTGAGGCCAGTTCGTGGTAACTTAACAAGACCCTGCTTCAAAATAAAAAGTAAAATAGGGTTAGGGTGTAGCTCAGAGATAGAATGTTCCTGGGTTCAATCCCCAGTAACACACACACACACACACACACACACACACACACACACAAATACCTGTTAGGTTTTTGTTAATTGTCTATCTTCTTGGGGGGTGATTGGGCATTTTCTTAAATTGCACATCAGACATGAATGGTCTCCCACAAAGGGAAAACTGATGGGGGTGGAGGGGAGCATTTTGCTCCATAGAAATTGAGAATGTAAAGTATATTTAATTAAAATGATAAATCTGATTTTCAGTTTGGTTTTTACTACTGCTAAAACTAATCTATTTTATGCATGTTTGCAGAAGGCTGCAACCATCAAATCAGAGAATATTAGAGCTGGGAGGCCCCTACAGATCTGTCTGGGCTCAACCTTTCATTTTATGCACAAAGAAACTGAGGCTCAAGTTGGGCGCGAGACCCTGAGGTGATGTGTGAGTGGCTGAGGTAGAGACAGGCAAGGGGGGCCACTTGTTCTCCATTATGCCACCTTGGCTCTGCTCCCCATTTCAACTTCTTGGTAGGAGTCACCAGGCTCTCCTCTTGTCCCTCTTTAAATGTTGTCCCCCTACCACACAAACGCCTGCTGGGAGGGGGCTGGGTCCCTTCCTCACCTCCCCAGTGGGCATCTATTAAGCTCTGCCAGTTCCCTCCCTCTTGCTTCTCTGACCCCTTGTGACTTTGTAGGCTGGATCCTTATTCTGTGATCATTTGGTGAGATTTTAAATTGTTTTGGGTTCTTTCTTGTTTGTGCTGACCTCCTAATAACCAGACCTTTTTTTTTTTTTTGGTTTTTCTTGTCCTAGCTGTGTCTGCAGAGATGAAAACAGAAGCTATCAAATTCACACTGTATACCACTTCCACTTACAAGTTGTAAAACATTTATTTATTGAATAGGCCAAGTATGGTGGTGCATGCCTGTAATCCCAGTATTTGGGAGGCTGAGACAAGGAGGATTGCAAGTTCGAAGCCAGCCTCAGCAACTTAGAGAGACCCTGTTTCAAAATTTAAAAAATATCTCTGGGGGTGGCCAGAGGTAGAATGACCCTGGGTTCAATCCCCAGTACCAAAAACAAAATAAAACAAACAAACAAACAAACAAAAAAAGAAGAAGAAAGAAAAAGAGAAGAAGCCATGTACAATGTTTGAAAATAGCCAAAGATATCCAAGTATTCACTTAGCAGAATTGTAAATGTTTAGCTAAAAATTTTGTTGTGAAATATACTATATGTACATATACATGTATGTGTGTATATAGTATACATACAAAGATAAAGAGTTAAAAGAAAAAAAGAAGCAATATATGCAGCTGGATTAGAACTTTTCTTTTCTTTTTTCTTTTCAGTACTGGAGATTGAACACAGTGGTATTCTACCTATGAGCTACACCCCCAGCTCTATTTTTTTTTTTTTTGTACTGGGGATTGAACCCAGTGGCATTCTACCTCTGAGCTAAACCCCAGCCTGTTTTATTTTTTGTTGTGAAACAGGGTCTTGCTAGGTTGCTGAGAGTTTCACTATGTTGCTGAGGCTGTCCTCAAACCTGTTATCCTCCTGTCTCAGCCTCCCAAGTACTGGGATTGTAGGTGTGTGCCATTATGCCCAGCTCCCCCATCCCTATTTTATTTTTTTATTTTGAAACAGAGTATCACTAAGTTGCAGAGGGCCTTGCTAAATTGCTGAGGCTGGCTGCGAACTTGGGATCCACCTGTATAAGCTTCCCAAGTACTGTATTCTCCACCATGCCCAGCTCAACCAGCCCCTTCCTTCCTTCCTTCCTTCCTTCCTTCCTTCCTTCCTTCCTTCCTTCCTTCCTTCCGTACTGGGGATTGAACCCAGGGGCATTTTACCTCCAACCTACATCCCCCGCCTTATTTTTATTTTTTTTGTGGTACTGGGGATTGAACCCAGGGGCATTCTACCTCCAAGATACACCCCAACCCTATTTTTTATTTTATTTTGAAACAGGGTCTCACTAGGTTGATGAAAGTCTCAACACTACTTGCCGAAGCTGTCCTCGAACCTGCGATCCTCCTGTCTCAGCCTCCCAAGTACTGGGATTACAAGCGTGCGCCATCATGCCCGGATTTTTATTTTTTATTTTGAAACAGGGTCTCACTAAGTTTCGGAGGGCCTCCCTAAGTTGTTGAGGCTGGCTGCGAACTTGTGATCCTCCTATCTCAGCCTCCCAAGTACTAGGATTACAAGAGTGTGCCACCACACCAGGTTTACCAGCCCCTTTTCAATCTCTCTGTATGTATGTGTATCTTCACACACAGGAGTGCAAGATCTCTGTGGCTGAACCCTCCCCTTGCACACCCTCTCCCTACTGCCTCCTTCACTTTAGACCTCTCTGGCTCCTGCTGTACAGGCGGAGGCTTGGATGGGACACTGGGTCTTCTGGGCAGTGCTGGGTCATCTGCAGGGTCAAAGGCCTCCACACGCACGGGGGGGGGGGGTGGATGGTGGGAGGAGCTGGGGGCCCTGAGCTCCAGTGACCTGGGAACTTCTCTCAGGGAGACTGGTCAGGCCTGACTGCCAGAGTGAGAAGCCGAAGCAGGTGGTGGGAGTGGGGGCTCTTTCCAGCCCTCCTGACTAAATGAGCACCCCTCCCACTTCCCCCTCATGAGGCTGCCTGGGGGAAGCTTCAAGCACTGCTTAGCCAGGGTTCTGGGTGTGCCAGCTTAGAGGCAGTGGCAGTGGAATGTCTAAGCTTCTAGGTACAAGGGGCCCCACCTTCCTCACAGAGAAATGAGGATTCAGTTGAGGCAGGAAGTAGCTGTCAAAAGGCGAGAGGAAGCCAGGTGGAGTGGTACAGGCCTGTAATCTCAGTACTTGGGAGGCTGAGACAGGAGGATCACAGGTTCCAGGCCAGTTTCAGCGACTTAGTGAGGCCCTCATTAACCTAGTGAGACCCTGTTTCAAAATAAAAATAAAAAAAAGGGCCGGGGTAGCCAGGCATGGTGGTACATACTTGTAATCCCAGTACTTGGGAGGCTGAGATAAGAGGATTGCAAGTTCAAGGACAGCCTCAGCAAGTAGTGAGACTCTCATCAAACTAGTGAGACCCTGTTCCAAAATAAATATAAAAAATAGGGCTGGGGGTGTAGCTTGGAGGTAGAATGCCCCCAAGTTCAATTCCCAGTGTCACACACACAAAAAAAGGCTGGGCGTGTAGCTTAGAGGTAGAATGCCCTGGATTCAATCCCCAGTACCAAAAAAAAAAAAAAAAGGAGGAAGGAGGGTGTACGCATGCGCTCACATGCCGGTTATAATAGTCTCTGCTGTACTTATTTCCAAGGCAGCATCAATTCTTCCAGAATGAGGAGCCCCCTCTAAGGGGCTCAAAGGGTCTGCCCAGGACAGCGGGCACTCTCTTTGGGAAATGCTTTTCTGGGGTCTGGGGAGCAGTATAAAAAAAGAAGAAACAACCTGATCTATTTGGTTCAATTTCCATCAGAAATCCTTGTCATTCTCTTCCCTGATTCCAACTTCAATTTTAGTCCTAGCAAGCATTTACCAAAATACACTGCGTTCTAGGGATCTAGAGACTGACAAATGAGCTAGGACCCTCTCCCTGTCCCCAGGAGCCCACCATGTGGTGACATCATTGTGGGAATGTGTGGATAGGGTGTAGCTATTAGTCCTCAAGGTTTGGGTAGCTGTGTGTGTGTGTGTGTGTGTGTGTGTGTGTGTGTGTTTGAGTTTTGCTAGGGATGGGACCCGGGTCCTGAAACATGCTAGGCAAGTGCTCTAAGACTGAGCTAGCTACAGCCCAGCCTCAGGCCTCAAGATTTTGTATCAAAGCCAGAGGATTCCCTTCACCAGAGGAAACAGTGAAGGGTGACAGCTTCAACCCTGAAGTTCCTATTCTTTTTTGGTTTGTTTGTTTTGTTTTTTTGTACCAGTGATTGAACCCAGGGGCATTCTATCTCTGAGCTATATTTCCAGACCTTTTTTCAATATTTATTTATTCATTCATTTTTATTTATTTATTTATTTATTTATTTATTTATTTATTTTTGTGTGTGTGGTACTAGGGATGGAACCCAGGGGCATTCTACCTCTGAGCTACACCCTCAGTCCTATTTTTTGTCTTTATTTGGAACAGGGTCTCACTAAGTTGCCGAGGACTCACTAAGTAGCTGAGGCTGGCTATGAACCTGGATCCTCCAGTCTTAGCCTCCCAAGTACTGGGATTACAAGTGTGTGCCACCACGCCTGGCTATTTTATTTTTTATTTGGAAACAGGGTCTCACTAAGTTGCTAAAAGCCTGTGATCCTCCTCTTCAGCCTCCAAAGTACTGGGATTAGAGGCATGTGCCACCATGCCCAGTGAGACCCTACTAAAAAAAAAATAGGAGGCCGGGCGTGGTGGCGCACGCTTGTAATCCCAGTTCTTTGGGAGGCAGAGACCGGAGGATCCGGGTTCACGGCCAGCCTCAGCTCTCTCTCTCTCTCTGTCTCTCTCTCTCTCTCTCTGTCTCTCTCTCTCTCCTTAGTGAGGCCCTCCGCAACTTCGTGAGACCCAGTTTCAAAATAAAGTATAAAAAATAGGGCCGGGGGCGTAGCGCGGAGGTAGAACGCCTCTGCGTTCAATTCCCGGTACCGCAAAAAAAAAAAAAAAAATAGGGCTGGGATATATCCCAGAGGTAGAACACCCCTAGTAACACACACACACACACACACACACACACACACACACACACACACCAGCCATTCTAACTGGGATGAGATGGAATCTCAGTGTAGTTTTTGTTGTTGTTTGGTACTGGGGATTGAACCCAGAAGCATTCTATTTCTTTTTTGAAATCGGGTCTTGCTAGGTTGATGAGATTCTTACGACAAACTGAAGCTGTCCTCGAACTTGCCATCCTCCTGTGTCAGCCTCCCAAGTACTGGGATTACCACCATGCACCAGCTGGGATTACAGGCGTGTGCCACCCAACTGGCTTCTATGTAGTTTTGATTTACATTTTCTTGCTGAGTCTAAGATATTAACTCTCTGATCCTTAGCAGAAAAGGTTCGCTGAGCCTTGCTCTGAAGTGCAGGCAGAGAACCTAATTAAGATACAAGAAATCCACAGAAGGTCAGGCTGCCCAAGGGAGGAGGCCAAGCATCTCCGGTCAAGGCAGGGGCAGGGCTGCGCAGCAGGAAGCAGAAAGGGAGCTTGCCTGGGGTCACCCAGCTGGAAAGGGGCAGAGCCAGCCTGTGATTCCAGGCCTAGCTGATTTCAGAAGCCAAAGCCCTGACCACAGCCCAGCAGAGGCCTGAATTTGGGTGTTCAAAGGAGAAAGAGAGAGAGAGAGAGAAAGGGAGAGGGGGGGGGGGAGAGAGAGAGAGAGAGAGAGAGACTGACTGACCTCCACTGGGAGGATCAGGAAAGATTTCTTGGAGGAGGTGGCATTGGCTTTGAGGTGGGCAGGATTAGAGTGGGGGTGGGAACGAAGTATCTAGGACCAAAGGCGGGAGTCAGGGAAACATAAGTTTAGATTGGAGAAGGGGAAGACTCCTGGAAGGCATGGAAGGGAGCTTTGGGAAGAAACACATCCTTAGAAACCCTCAAGAGGCTTGCCTTGGAGCTTTCTCTCTGGAATCTTGGCCCTGTGGCCCCAGACCTGATGTCTTTGCCAGCTGTCGACAAAGTTGAGTGAGAAATTCCAGGCTGCCATGAGGAAAAGAGCAGCCCTGGTCCGTGGGAGGCTCTGCTCGCCCAGCCCTGCGCACATCAGTGGCCTTGGATGAGTCTCCCAGGCCGCAGCCGGGTGCGGATGGCAGGATTCCCTCGAATGGAGCCTGGGCCGGCTCCTCTGGGTCCTGCTCAGGAGTGTTCCACGGGGTCTTCACACGCTGGTACTGAGGGAAAGAAGAGGGGGGATTATTGCCAGGAATGGTGGCGCACGCTTGTAATCCCAGTACTTGGGAGGCGGAGACTGGAGGATCTGGGTTCCTGGCCAGCCTCAGCTACTTAGTGAGGCCCTCCACAACTTAGTGAGACCCTGTTTCAAAATAAAGAATAAAAACTAGGGCTGGGGGTGTAGCTTGGAGGTAGAATGCCCCTGGATTCAATCGCCAGTACTGCAAAAAAAAAAAAAAAAAAAAAAGAAAGAAGAAGAAGAAGAAGAAGAGGGTATTAAACATGTATCTTGTGGCTTCTCCTCACCATGTTAGGGGCCCACTACCCTCTTTGGATTGCAGTGGGGGAGTTTTCACCTTTGGGAGCCTGAGAGATCAGCCAGGGCTCAATTTGGAGACTTAACACCTGATTCCTGCAAAGGATGAGCCACTCTGGGTTTCTGGCACCTACATCGGTGCTTAATAAATATTTGTGAATGGAGGAAAGAGTGGGTGCTGGAGGAAAGGTTGTCTGCAGGGGTATGAAACAGGCCTCTACCTGCCAGGTGCCTCCTGTTTAGTCGGGGAGGTGGGTGGGGAGTGGCAGTATAATGTTTCTTAATCACATTTTTCATAACTCAGGTTTGAGGCACCAGAGGCAATCTGGGGGAGGCAGATGTCAATATGAGGGCAGGGAGGTCACTCTCTCTCTCTCTCTCTCTCTCTTTTTTTTTTTTTTTTGGTACTGAGGATTGAATCCAGGGGCATTCTACCTCCAAGCTACACCCCCGGCCCTATTTTATTTTTTTATTTGGAAACAGGGTCTCACTAAGTTGCGAAGGGCCTCGCTAACTTGCTGGGGTTGGCTGTGAACCTGCGATCCTCCTGTCTCAGCCAAGTAATCCCAAGTACTGGGATTACAAATGTGCCTCACCACACCGGGCAGGGAGGTCACTCTCTGAGAGGCATTCCTTGCTAGGTGGCAGAGGCTCTGAGCTCAGGGTGTGTTAGGGATAATTAGTGATGGAGTTCCTGGTCGGTCCTTGCTTGATCTTTGCTACTCTTTGCTGAGGATGGACTTCAGACAGTGGCTCGGTGCAGAGGCACCACTGACGGGTATGTGTTCTGCTGGCTCTGAGGGTCTCCCTGGGGTGGAGACTTGGGTGCTCCTGGTCCCTTTGAGAGCTGCCGAGCTTACCTTCTCTGCACCAGCAGGCCTGAGGGAGCGAGCTGGGCTTTTTGCTCAAACCTGATTTTAGCAGCTGTGAGGGGAAGCATGGCAGCACCAAGTCATGTGCACACCCCCCCCACGCCCTCCACCTTAGCACAACTAGGGTGCTGGTGGGGGCCCCATAGCTCACCCCTCTTCCCTGGTCCCCTTGGGATCTCAGATGCTAGATACCCCCAGGCTTTCAGCTCCTGCTCTCCAGGGAAGGTGGCAGTGGCAGGGAAGAGAGCCCATCAGAAGAATCTGTGTAAGCTGGGCATGATGGCACACACTTGTAATCCCAGTCCTTGGGAGGCTGAGACTGGAGGATTATAGGTTCTCGGCCAGCCTCAGCTACTTAGTGAGGCCCTCTGCAACTTAGTGAGACCCTGTTTCAGTAAAGAATAAAGAATAGGACTGCGGGTGTAGCGCGGAGGTAGAATGCCCCTGGGTTCAATCCCTGGTACCGCAAAAAAAAAAAAAAAAAAAAAGAAGAAGAACCTGTGTAACATTACATTTCAGGGTTCACCCAGTTCTTTCTATTATTGTACCACAATGTGGGGGCTCAGAAAGGTTCAGGGCCCTGCCCCAGGTCACAGCCAGGAATGGTATTTGCAGCCTGAACATCCCTGATTCTGTCCTGTGCTCTTTTCACTGTATCAGTGGACTCCATGGACTGAGAACAGGAGATCTGAGGTGTGCCTCAGACCCCCGCCTGGAGGAGCAGGGCAGGGAGGCATGGTCCTGGTTGAGGACGCTGGTGTCCAGTAACAGATGGTCACTGGAGCCCAAGAAGGGGACATGAAAAGGAAAGGAGTTGCTGGTGGCCGAGCTCTGGTCCTCCGGTTCCGAGGTGTGTGCCTGTGGCTCTGGCTCAGGATGCCCTCTGCTCCTGCTCCCTGGGGTGAGGTGGGGATGGGTGTGAATTTATATGGAACCCTTGGGGCCTTGCATTCAGGAGGAGATACAAGGCTCATGGAAACAGCAAATGGACGCTCTATCTGGAGTCCTAACTTGCACAAACAGCAGCATTCCTGGGGGCTGGGTTAGGGGAGGAGGTGGAAGGTAATTAATCAGTTACTTTACTCATTTCTTTCATTTATGGAGCAAGTGCTACATGCCAGGCACTGTTAGGAGATGGGAACCACAGCCAAAAATACCAGCAGATCTTCCTTTCAGCGCTCACTATGTGCCGGGCTGAATGTTTTACACGTGGCACTCATTTACTCCACATCAGGCTCAGAGAAGCTAAGTCACTCTCCCAAAGTCACAGAGCTGGTAAATAGCTAGAGGAGACAATTCACTGGGCCTGGTGGCGCAGACCTGTAATCCCAGTGCTTAGAAAGCTGAGATAAGAGGATCGCAGGTTCCAGGCCAGCCTCAGCAATTTAGCGAGACCCTCAGCAACTTAGTGAGAAACTGTTTCAAAATTAAAAAAACAAAAGAGCTGGAGGTGTACCTGTACCTTGGAGATAGAATGCCCCTGGGTTCAATCCCCAGTACCAAAAACAAAAACAAACAAACAAACAAACAAAAAAAAAAACAGAGAGAGAGAGAGAAGAGATGGCTGAGTAAGCCAGGTCTATCTCAGAGACAGGCTTTTTTTGTGTGTGTGGTACTGGGGATTGAACCCAGGGGCATTCTACTTCTAAGATATACCCCCAGCCCAATTTCTTTTTAATTTTTATTTTGAAACAGGGTCTCACTAGGTTGATGAGAGTCTCATTACTTGCTGAGACTGTCCTCGAACTTGGGATCCTCCTGTGCCAGCCTCCCAAGTACAGGTGTGCGCCACTCCGCCTGGCTTGAGAGGTGTACTCTTAATTTCCTGACAGATTTGAGAGAGGAGGCCCATTTGGGAAAGTGGGGAGAAGGTATTAAGCCATGCCTTGTTGAATGAATAAAATTTTATCTATAGGAGGGAGAAATGTTCTAGGCTGAAGAGGCAGCATTTGCAAAGGTGCAAAAGCCTGAAGAGAGCCCGGGTGTGGTGGTGCACACTTGTAATCCCAGTATTTGGGAGGCTGAGACAGGAGGATCACAGGTTCAAGGCCAGCCTCAGCTACCTAGTGAGGCCCTCCACAATTTAGTGAGACAATGTTTCAAAATAAAGAATAAAAAATAGGGCTGGGGTGTAGCTCGGAGGTACAGTGCCCTTGGGTTCAATCCCCAGTACCACACACACAAAAAAAAAGCCTGAAAAGAAATCCCAGTTGGGGGTGCTGAGGGCAGGGCTGCGAGTATGAGCATTGTTTTTTCTTTTTTTTTTTTTTCTAGTACCAGAGATTGAATCCAGGGGCACTCTACTACTGAGCTACATCCCCAGCCCTTTTTAATTTTTACTTTCACAGTATCTCTTTAAGTTGCTCAGGATGGTTTTGAACTTGTGTTCCTCCTGCTTCAAACACTGGCATAGCTGGGATTACAAGCGAAGGCCACTGGGCCCAGTTGAGTATGAGTTTTTTTTTTTTTTTTTGCGGTATCGGGGATTGAACGCAGGGGTGTTCTACCTCCGCACTACGCCCCTGGCCCTATTTTTTATACTTTATTTTGAGACCGGGTCTCACGAAGTTGCGGAGGGCCTCAGTAGAGAGAGAGAGAGAGAGAGAAAGAGAGAGAGAGAGAGAGCGTGCGAGTTGAGGCTGGCCGCGAACCCGGATCCTCCGGTT
>PVJS01058680.1:0-11708 GCA_004027185.1 Glis glis | reverse complement strand
ACACACACACACCACACAGAAAGTTAATATGTTGAGCTGTCTCAGAACTTCTGGCTATCAAATAAGACTTGGTGACAAGACACAAAGTAAGTATAAACATGACAAGAAAGGTAAGGATTAGATTCTTAGTGTCATCAATGTGCTTGGCTCAAGAATATTCTGTCCTCCCTTTATTTTATTTTATTTTGTGTGTGTGTGTGTGTGTGTGTGGTACCGGGGATTGAACCCAGAGGTGTTCTACCTCCGAGCTACACCCCCCGCCCTATTTTTTATTTTTGATTTTGAAACAGGGTCTCACTAAGTAGCTGAGGCTGGCCACGAACCCGGATCCTCTGGTCTCAGCCTCCCAAGTACTGGGATTACAAGCGTGCGCCACCACGCCCAGCCTCCCTTATCTTTATAACAAAGTGTTAAGAGCCAGCTCAGTGCTTTGCGTTCTGAGAGCACTTGTGTCCACAGCCCAACATTTCTCAATCTCACCAAGTCCCTGCTATTAAAACATGTGGCCTCTGGTTTCACCTAGGTAATAGGCTTTATTTTTCTGCTCCTGACTCTCTTGCTCCCTGTAGCAAGACTGCTGAGAGCCCTTTGAACACTGAGTTTCCTCTTTGTCACTGGTCTCCAGGTGAGGACAACACTGTCCTTGTCTCAGAGCTGCAGGAGCATGGTAGCATGGTAAAGGGTCTAGGTTCTGTTACATATTAGCTGCACAAACTTGGGTACGTTATTCTTCTAAGCCTGAGTTTCTCCACCTAATAGCTCTTACCTCAGAGGGAGATTGTCAAGAAGGAACTTAGCACATGGCTGACCCTTAGTGATGGATTCGTTAGAATCTGTCACAGTAGGACCTGGTTAATGAAGAGAAAGGGAAAGAGCATTTTTTGTCACGTGAGGCAGCATCAGCGAAGGTATGGAGGGCTGGAAAGGATTACACCTATAATCCCAGTACAGGGGAGGCTGAGATAGGAGGTTCTCAGGTTCAAGGCCTGCCTCAGCAACTTAGCAAGACCCTGTTTCAAAATACAAAAATAAAAAGGGCTGGAGGTATAGCTCGGAGGTAGAATGCCCCTGGGTTTGTCCCCAGTACCAGAGCGAGGGAGAGAGAGACTGACTCTTGGGTATTTAGTGAAAGAATCATCTTTGTTAAGCTGGCAGTGGGACTCACGGAAGTTTTCTGAGAAGAGAGTGTTGTATTTAAGAAACAACAAATCCTACTCCTGCTGGAGGACAGGTAACCATCAGCACTGTGTGCTCTGAATGAGCCAGAGGGTAGGCACGCCTTTGCATCAGCCAGGGTGGCCCCCTGGGCAGCTGTGGCCGGCCAAAGAATCCTGGATAAACGCCGTCCCCGCTGTACTTATGGGGGATGGCCTCTGGGTCTGGTGCTCTCTATATATACTGTTGGCTTCCAGCACAGGGCAAATTTTGCCTCAGATTCTTAGCCGTCACTTGGGCCAGAGGCAGTGGGGCTCGGGAAAGACAGATTCGTATGTCCATGGAGGAGACGAAGAATCTAGAGCAAGGCCTGTACAGCCAGAGGGAGACCGTAGGAGGCTGAGCTTGAGGTGTCATTCATTTCTTCACTTTGCCTCTGGGCATCCCCCGCCAGGCCAGGGCAGGGTTCACCTCCAGGTCGCCTCAAAGCCTCTTGCAGCCAGTCCTTACCTTCTCTTCTTGGCTCAGGTAACCACGCATCTGCTTCCTGTCACTGCAGATTAGATGCATCCTTTTAAGCATTTCACATAAATGGGATGGTACAGCGTTTGCTCTTTTGTGGCTGGCTTCTTTTGTTAAGCATAAGGTTTTTGAGATTCATCCATGTCATTGTATGGATCAAGAGTTCACTCTTTTTCCTTGTAGTGTAGTATTCCATTGTAAAAAAAAATCACAGTTTATTTTTGCATCCGTTGAAGGGCAAAAGTGTTTCCAAGGTTTAGCAATAAATCTTGGAAAGGTTTTTGAATAAAAGCTGCTATACTCTCTCTACTTAGTGAGGCCCTCCGCAACTTCGTGAGACCCGGTTTCAAAATAAAGTATAAAAAATAGGGCGGGGGGTGTAGCACGGAGGTAGAACGCCCCTGGGTTCAATCCCCGGTACCGCAAAAAAAAAAAAGCTACTATAAACATTCGCACACAGGTTTTCATATAAATATTAAGTCTTCAGTTCTCTTGACTAAGCCCCTAACTCTCTTGGCTAAGAGTGGAGTGGCTGGGTCTGATTGAATTTTTACAGTGATGCCATATCTGGGTTCATCTGATGATCCTAGTTGTCTGGACAGAGCCTCCTCTCCTTTCCCATCCTCCCTCTTTTCTCTCTTTCTCCACTCTTCCTTTCCCCTATCCCCCTCTTTCTCTTATTGGATTCCGTTTTGCCCTCTCCATCCCATATGCCTCTTCTGCAAGCTCCTGGGTTTTCCCAGAGAGATACCAGGCAGCCCTCACTCTTGCTTGGTCCAGGGCTGGCTGACCAATACCCCCACCCAGCTCTCCCAGGCCTCCTGACCTCAGCCCCCTCCCCCTTGCCCGATCCACAGGGAGAAGGCAGGTCTTCCAGCAGGTTCAGCTCTGGGTTCATTTGGCAGGGCTGGCTTTGTTCCACTGCATTAAGAACTGTGTCGCATGGTTCTAGTCTACCCTGTTCACTGGAGCTCTGTCTCTTGACTAAATTTGGTCCTCGCCAAGTCCCAGGAGAGGAAGATAATTCCCCACTGGTTCCAAGTGGTTCGAGTCCCTGAGTCAAGGTTCTATGGTCACTTCCTGGGAGCTCTCCCCCGCTGTCTCATGGGGCAGCAGACCAGGACAGGGTGACAGCAGGCTTGGGAAGGCACAGGAGCAGAGGCTGCCCCCTGAGTCCAGGAGGTGACAGGGACCGCAGGCAGAGGCACGCCATGGCTCCCTGTGGGTTTCCAGGCCAGTCTCCAGCTCTGCTGCACTACGGAATGAATGGCTCTCTGTCTTGGGGCCTTTCCTAGTGGACTGGGCCAGGCATCTGTATTTCCATGCTCTCAGGTGAGCCTGAGACATGGCCCTGGCTGGCCTCAGAGCCCTTTTTTGCTGCTGACTTCTGGGGTCTGCCTTGTCCCTTGATGCCCTGTGAGGCCACACCTCTCTCGGGCATCAGCACAGAACGGGAATAAGATGGGGATTGGTAGGGTCCTTCTGAGTGAGGAATGACAAAGATACCAAACTGTAAAAACTGTGTGTTTGGCCAGGCGTGGTGGCGCATGCTTGTAATCCCAGTACTTGGGAGGCTGAGACAGGAGGGTCGCAGGTTCGAGGTCAGCCTCAGCAAGTAGTGAGACTCTCATCAACCTAGTGAAACCCTGTTTCCAAATAAGAAATAAAATTGGGCTGGGGGTGTAGATCGAAGGTAGAATGCCTCTGGGTTCAATCCCCAGTACCACAAAAACAAAACAAAAAACCAAACTTTTGTTTGAATCAAGAAAGGAGGACAGCCAAGGATCTAGTCAGGAGAGAGCTAAAAGTCATTAAAAATTGCTGACAGCCGGGCGTGGTGGCGCACACTTGTAATCCCAGTACTTGGGAGGCTGAGACCAGAAGATCCTGGTTCTCGGCCAGCCTCAGCTACTTAGTGAGGCCCTCTGCAACTTAGCGAGACCCTGTTTCAAAATAAAGAATAAAAAATAGGGCTGGAGGTGTAGCCTGGAGGTAGAATGCCCCTGGGTTCAATCCCTGGTACCACCAATAAATGAATAAATAAGTAAATAAATAAATAAATAAATAAATAAATAAATACTGACGATTAGTGAGGCGAGCTGAGACCTTAGGAAGAGGGCATTACAGGTATGTGAAAAGATCGTGTGGCCAGTCCTCGGCAGGAGCCAGGGCTGGCAGCTCCCCCCACCCCCACCTGCATTGTGTGTGTTTATTGCGTACTCTGAATGTAGGTGTTGTGGGTATGTGTGTAGGTGTGAGTCGCATATGTGTATTGTTCATGAGTTGTGTATGTTGTGTGTGCGAGTGTGTGTCTGAGTGGTATATTGTGTGTTGTGAATATGTTGTATGAGTGTGTGTTGCATGTGTGTACCTGGAAGAGTTTGCTTGTGCTTTTTCTTGGGGTGCAGAGTTTGGGGACAAGAGGCTGCTGTGCTCTCACTGAGGAACAAACTCCTGTTGCACCAACTGGATTCAGTGAGTGGTCAGCCTGTGGGGCCTGGGATGGAACCCCGAAGGGCCCTTTTCTACCTGTCCCCATAAGCCTGCAGGACTCCTCCAGGGAAAATACCCTGAGGAAATTCTAGTGATTTCTAGTTGATCTTGAGTTTTGAGTTCATCCGCACTGAGAAAACAGAAAAGTAGCTGAGTTGGCTCTTGTGATCTCGAGCTGTGCCAGGAGGGACCCGCCTGGCTGCCAGCCTCCTCCCTGCCCTGCCCGGCCTCTCTACTCCATCTGGCTGCTGGCTGTGGGCTCCAGGGTCTGGCTGCAGTGAGCTAAGTGGCTGGGCCTGAAAAGCAGAGATGTCGAGATGCATGGGAGGCAAAAGGCAGTGGGTGAAAGGGCATCCCGGGCGGGTGGGGCTGGCCTTAAGACTGACTGAGGTCCAGGTTGCTGTAATCTAGGCAGAGCCTGGAAGAGGCTAAAGATGAGGTGGGAGACCCAGCACACCTGGCAGAAGGGGGCTCTGGTCTGGAACAGGAGCCACCACCTGGAGCCCTTTCCCTGCTGCCTCCAGGCAATTTGGGCAGCAGCCTCTTGCTGCTAGCAGGGGTTACAGCCCTGTTCAGAATGGGCCTGAGGGGCTGAGTTCAGGTCTCAATCCTGTGCAGGGGCACTGGCAGGGTGCAAAGGACACCTCACTCCTCCCTACCACCATCTCCCTCTGTGCAGTGGGGGTTCAGGTCTTCTTTCTGATGACACTGAAATTCAGAGGGAAGAGCTCTGGGCTCCAAGAGTGTGGCCTGGACCTCACCCAAGGCCCTCTGCCACTATTTGCTACAAACCATAACCAGAGACTCTTTGGAGGATGACCAGCCACCGGATTGTCCTGGGTTCTCTAGGGCTTTGGACTTTCAGTACTAAAACCAGACAGTTCATGACAAACAGGAATGATTGGATACTCTAACTTTCCTTGAAAGTATTTTTTTTTTTTTGCAGTACCGGGGATTGAACCCAGGGGAATTCTACCTCCGGGCTATACCTCCAGCCCTATTTTTATTCTTTATTTTGAATCAGGGTCTCACTAAGTTGTAGAGGCCTCACTAAGTAACTGAGGCTGGCCGCGAACCCAGATCCTCTGGTCTCAGCCTCCCAAGTACTGGGATTACAAGCGTGCGCCACCACGCCCGGCCTTGAAAGTATTTTTGAAGCAGAGACATATCAGGCATGGAGACCTGGGGTGCTCCTGGGCTTTATAATTATTGAAGGAAAATAGTTCGCTTGTTTTCTGATTTTATTTTGAAGAATGTGGACAAAATCTAAATGGGACAAATATTTAGATGTGTGTGGAATCCTGGTGTAGGGACACATGACCTCCAGAATCCCTTTTCCTTCTTCTAATAAGAGAAGGCCCTTTCTTCTGGGATTTTATGGAGCTGCCAAATATGGAGAATCTTCCTTCACCCTCGAAGGTGGGCCCCAGGCTAGTCAGCATGTCCATCCCTTTAGGATCAGTGATTGGTTCAGGAAAACTGGATTTCCACTCCCACCCCGGCCCTATTTTTTATACTTTATTTTGAAACCAGGTCTCACGAAGTTGCGGAGGGCCTCACTATGGAGAGAGAGAGAGAGAGAGAGAGAGAGAGAGACACAGGGAGAGAGAGAGAGAGAGAGAGAGAGAGAGAGAGAGAGAGAGAAAGAGAGAGAGAGAGAGCTGAGGCTGGCCGCGAACCCAGATCCTCCGGTCTCCGCCTCCCAAAGTACTGGGATTACAAGCGCGCGCCACCACGCCTGGCTACTTCTTCCTTCTTCTTTAAGGACCATATGGGGTTTGGGAGAGGAAGAGAAAGATCACTCTCTTTTCTCTAGATTATGAACTCTAAGGAAGAGGTCAACTTTGAGTTACCTGTGGTCATCAGTCATCTTTGTCAACATGTGGAATAACTCAGGATTAAAAAGTTGAGAGATGGAGAGAAAAAGAGAAAGTTCTGAGGACATCATCTGGACCAGTAGATCCAGCTATGCCTGGAGCCCACACACCGCTTGGACTTCTCAGTTACGAGACAATGGGGCACATTTTATTCGCTTAAGCTTATTAGAATTTGGCTTCATTCACTCTGCTACTTGTGGCTGAAGGAGTTCTGACTGATACACCTGCCACCACATCTGTGGCAGGTTTTTACTCTGGGTTTGGTGGAGGGTTCTGTGACAGGGATGGTGTCCTCTCCTATACCCTGAACTAGGTCCCTTATGCCTTTAGATTAGGATACATCCTCCTCCAGGGAACGTCCAGGGTGGAGGCACCTGTCTGTGATTTTGCCTTCAGAAGCCCTCTTTTGGAGATGATGGGGCAAGAGCTCTCCCAGGTCCCTTCTCTCATCTGCCCCAACTCTTCCCTTCATTTAAAGGATCTTCTTGGGTCTCTCATTTGTCCCTGACTCTGGAGGCCAACACTATCATACATCCAGCCACCACTCATACTTAACTGCCTTTGTGACATCCCCATTAGAGGGAAAACCTCTCCCATCATGGCAAGACCAGCCCCTGAATCATTGCATTTCAACATCTGGTAATTGGGATAGAGAAAGAGCATTGGTTGCTATCCCTGTCTAGAGCCTGGAAAGGGGAGACTCACCCCTGCTCCCCTGCTGGGGGTGGAAAGGCACATCCTCTCCCAGAGAAGAAGGCCAAGTTGAGGGAAGGGAAAGGCAGACAGGATGGGGCAGGCCCAGGAGACAAAGCGTAGGAAGAGGCAGGTGGCAGACCAGCCACAGGAAATGAAATCATGTCCTGTGCAAGCCAGGATAGGAATTTACAAGTGCCTAGTAAATATCTACTATATCTATATCTATATCTATCTATCTATCTATCTATCTATCTATCATCTATCTCTCATCAAGCTGGGCATGGTGATGCATGTCCATAATCCCAGCAACTCAGGAGGCTGAGGCAGGAGAATCACAAATTCAAGACCAGCCTGGGCAATTTAGCAAGACCTGTCTCAAAATTAAATAAAAAAGGCTTGGGGTGTAGCTCAGTGGTAGAGCACTTGCCTAGCATATGCAAAACCATGGGTTCAACCCTCAATACAGGGGGAAGGGGGGATTACACACACACACACACACACACACACACACACACACGCGCGTATTAAGCAATATTTATGATATACAAGAAATATACAAAATAATCAAGCAAACACCCATTAATCCACTACCCAGCTTAAAAAATAATACTGGTTTTGGGAGGCAGAGACCGGAGGATCCGGGTTCGCGGCCAGCCTCAGCGCGCACGTGCGCGCGCAATCTCTCTCTCTCTCTCTCTCTCTCTCTCTACCTAGTGAGGCCCTCCGCAACTTCGTGAGACCCAGTTTCAAAATAAAGCATAAAAAAATAGGGCCTGGGGTGTAGCGCGGAGGTAGAACGCCCCTGGGTTCAATCCCCGGTACCGCAAAAAAAAATAATAATAGTAATAATATTGGTAACAGAGTGGAAGCACGTTGCGTGAGTGTCACCCAATCACTTCCCCTGTCTTTCTTCCTACGGATAAGCCCTAACCTGACTTCATATCTATCATTCCCATGAATTTATCATAATCTTTTTTTCTGGTGCTGGGGATTGAACCCAGGGCCTCACACATGCTAGGCCTGTGGCCTACCACTGAGCTACAACCCCAGTGTCCATCTTCTGTATATTTCTTTATTCTTTCTACACATATGTATTTATTCCTAAGATAGATTTGGCATTATCTTGTGTGTTTTCAAACTATTTGGCTGAAAACATGTTTTTTTCTCCACTCAACATTATGTTTATAAGATTCACCATATTGATAAGTATAAATCTAGCTTATTCATTTCCATTACTGTGAACTATAACACAATTATTTATCTCTGTGGGTGTGGGGGGGATACTGGGGATTGAACTGAAGGGCACTCTACCACTGAGCTACATCTCCAGCCCTTTTTATTTTTTATTTTGAGACCAGGTCTGGCTAAGTTGCCCAGGCTGTCCTCAACCTTGCAATCTTCCTGCCTCAGTCTCCTGAGTAGCTGGAATTACAGGTGTGTGCCATTGTGCCTGGCTTTATCTGTTTATTATTATTATTATTATTATTGACATTTAAGCCATGCCTAAATTTTTGTAATTACTATATTTCATTAATCCTGAGGCACACATTTTTTCTCATTTAAAAATCTCTGAGCCAGCCGGGCGTGGTGGCGCACGCTTGTAATCCCAGTACTTGGGAGGCGGAGACTAGAGGATCCGGGTTCGCGGCCAGCCTCAGCTACTTAGTGAGGCCCTCTGCAACTTCGTGAGGCCCGGTTTCAAATAAAGGATAAAAAATAGGGCCGGGGGTGTAGCTCGGAGGTAGAATGCCCCTGGGTTCAATCCCCGGTACCGCAAAAAAAAAAAAAATCAACTGAAACCGGGTGTGGTGGTATATGCCTGTAATCTCGGTACTTGAGAGGCTGAGATAGGAAGATAGCAGGTTTAAGGACAGCCTCAGCAATTTAGGGAGATTCTCAGCAACTTAGTGAGACCCTATTTCAAAACAAAACATAAAAAGGACTAAGGGTGTAGTTTGGAGGTAGAATTCTCCTGGGTTCAATCCCCAGTAACACACACAAACTCTCTCTCTCTCTCTCTCTCTCTGTCATCTCTCTGAAATAAGAAATACCTTTTAAAAATAATGATGTGTAATGTTTTAATTGGCAGTGTTTTCCCTTAATGAATGACATATCTTAGATTAAATAAAAATTGTATCAACAATGCTACTATAAACTTTCTTATATACATTCTGTTTCTTTAGTTTATATACTCTAGGAAGGATAAATTGCTGGGTTATGAGGTATAGTATCACCAATTTCATTAGATGTTGTCAAATTGTTCCCCAAAGAAATTTTTCCTGATTTACCACTCACCACTATGTAAGAGCATTTCCTTGGGGCATACCAAGGGATCTCTCATGACTTCTTGAGTTTTGCCAATCCAATGGGTGTAAAATAGTATCTCGTTGTAGTTTTGATATGCATTTTCCTGATTATTAGCAATTCTGACATCTCTTCAAGATCTTTTACTTTCTCTGATACTTTTTCCATACTTGTGGAACTCTTCATTGACACCCCTGTTTCAAGCTTCTTACCCTTCTTTACCATAGTTAAATCTAATCACTACCAGTACTTATAAACACACAGTAGTGACCATCCAAAGCTATAAAATCATTTATGCCCAAGCTATGCCACTTTTTGAAACTCACACTGAAGGGGAAAATACTACATACTCAAAAAAGTTAACTGTTACCTCAATTTTTCATGATGAATTAAAAATCACCTAGCTGCTCACTATTGGTAGAAATATTAATAAATTATGGCATATTGCTGTGATTGAATTCCATGCAATTGTTAAAAATAGAACTATAAAGGGAATGTGTCAATTTGGAAAAATACTTTTATTAACTATGATACTGGTATAAAAATTAGCTGACTAATCAATGGAATAGAATGAGTATCTCCACACAGAACCAAGTGTGTGTGTGTGTGTGTGTGTGTGTGTGTGTGTGTGTGTATGTGTACATATTTGAGTGGAAAATAAAACTATTAATTCTTCCTAAATCAATCCATAAATTTAGTATACACACACACACACACACACTGTTATAGTTTGGATTTAAAATGTCCCCCAGACCTCATGTGTTGGAGGCAGCCATCTTGGAGGTGGAACTTGGTTGCTAGGGAAGGGTCCCTGCGGGGGTACAGTGTGTGTCCCCCTGCCCAGAGGCAGCATTTGACTCTTATCCTCTCTGTCTCTTTTGCTCTCTGCTCCCTGCCATGATGTCCTAAGGATTTCTAGCCCCGGCTCCTGCTTAGAGCTGGCGTAAAATAGACTATATGTATTTAAAAGGACTGGGGGTGTAGTTTGGAGGTAGAATTCTCCTGGGCTCAATCCCCAGTAACACACAGTATATATGGAAATCTCCAGATTGGTGAGCAAATAAAACCTTTCTTCCTCTAAATTTTGCAGAGCAAGTGTTTGGGTGACAGCAGCAAGAATGATGACACACACTTGAATTTAGAATATCATAAAGATGGCTGATTGTAAAAATAAATAAGCAAAATTTATTAATTTTCCCATAAAAATCAGAACCACAAGAGAAAACAAGATCCCACAGACCATTGCAATGAAAAATAAATAAACCAGAGGGAAAATGAACAATAAATTTACAGAGACTATATAGAAAGCTATAAAACTCCTAAGAGACACATAACACCTTGAAAAATGGAGAGACATACCTTGTGCTTGAATGGGAAAATGAAACTACAAATTATTTCTAAATCAACCCATAAGTTTCGTATAATAACCTATCAAATTTCCCATTAGACATTTTTTGGAAACTTGACCAAAAGTTTCTAAAATGCAGAAGAATGAAAATGAAAAATATTCAGTGAACTTGTAAAATGGATACAATTAAGGAGAGGAAATTAATTCTGCCTAGTAAATGCATTTTAAAGCCAGACAGTCCAGAAACAAATCCATGGGCATACAGGAAATTTACATATGAAAATAATGACATTTCAAATAAATAGAGGAAAGATATATTACATGATAAATTATGTTGGAAAAATAACCATTTTCTGAAAAAATAACAACTTTGCTATTTGAGGAAAAATAAGCTGTATTTATATCTCATTCCTTATATTAAAATAAATTCCAAGCTGGGCATAGTGGCTCATGCTTTATTCTCAGCACTTGGGAGGGTGAGACAGGAAGATCGCAGGTTCAAAGCTAGCCTCAGCTATTTAGTGAGGCCCTCCGCAACTTAGTGAAACGCTGTTTCAAAATAAAGAATAAAAAATAGGGCTGGGGGTATAGTTCAGAGGTAGAATGCCCCTGGGTTCAATCCCCAGTAAAACACACACACACGCACACACACACACACACACACACACACACACACACACACACACGAGTATCTGTCAAATTTATAGTGAAAGGTTAATTTTTCAAATAAATACCAAGAAAGAAATGACTCAATAGAAAAACTGAAAAAATGCAAACAATTAGTGGTAGTTATATTATATCAGCAATTCCCAAACTTTGCTGAATATTGGAATCACCTGGAGATCTTTCAAAGAAAAAGAAGCATTGATGCCTTGCTTCCAGATATTCTGATGTAACTGGTATGGTTCATGTCTGAGGCACTGGTTTTGTTTTTGTTTTGTTTTGTTTGTTGTTGATGATGTTGTTCAACAAAATTTGGGAATGAATGGATTATGCAATAAGCCTATAAAATGATTATAAATCATTTAATTATAAATAATTAAAAGAGTATAAATGAAAACAACGAAGATGCCGGGCATGGTGGCGCATGCTTGTAATCCCAGTACTTGGGAGGCTGAGACCAGAGGATCTGGGTTTGCGGCCAGCCTCAGCTACTTAGTGAGGCCCTCCACAACTTAGTGAGACCCTGTTTCAAAATAAAGAACAAAGCCGGGCGTGGTGGCGCACGCTTGTAATCCCAGTACTTTGGGAGGCTGAGACCAGAGGATCCGGGTTCACGGCCAGCCTCAGCTCTCTCTCTCCCTGTCTCTCTC
>PVJS01058679.1:0-11709 GCA_004027185.1 Glis glis | reverse complement strand
TATTCTTTATGAGGGAGCAGCAAGCATGGGTCCTGGGAAAGAGTTCTGGAACCCAAGACACAGGGCAAACTCTTTTCTTTATTGTCCAACAGAACCGTCTGCCGTGATGGAAATGTTCTGTATCTGGGCTATCCTAGAGAGTAGCCACTAGCCTTATGTGGCTGCTGAGTACCTGGCATGACCAGGGAACTAAATGTTATAATGAAATATATAGCTGGGTATGGTAGCAAAAGACTGTACCTGTAATCCCAGTACTTGAGAGGCTGAAACAGGAGGATTGTAGGTTCGAGGACAGCCGTAGCAACTTAGTGAGACTCTTCAGCAACCAAGTGAGACCCTGTTTCAAAATAAAAAATAAAAATTAAAAATTAAAAAGGGCTGAGGGTGTAGTTCAGAGGTAGAATATCCCTAGGCTCAATCCCCAGTATCCCCCCCAAAATATATAAGAAATCTCTATCCTCAATATGTTTAATAATCTACTTAAAATTTAAAACAATGAATATATAAGAGGATTTTTGAAAAGACAAACAAATGAAATATTTCAAAATAGCAAGATAAAAGCTATCATAAGATTTGCTTAGGAGAGGGCCAGGAAATTTGGGCTAGAATAACCCAAACTGGGACTTTAAGGGGCAGTCTTGAGCCAGATTCTGAATGAGGCAAAACGACAGATAAAAATCATAAGATTTTAGAACTTGTAGGGATGATAGACATAATCTAGTTCAGTTCCATCATTTCATAGATGACTAAACTAAGGCCAGAGAGTTATGTGACTCAGTCCAACTCTTTCATATGGGTAATAGTGGCAGAAAATGTCTAAAATGCAGATCTATGCAATGCTACACATCTGTAATCCCAGGACTTGGGAGGCTGAGACAGGAGGATCACAAATTTGAGGCCAGCTTCAGCAACTTGGTAAGACCCTCAGCAACTTATCGAAACCCTGTTTCAAAATAAAAAAAAGGGGGGCTAGGTGTGTAGCTCAGTGATAGAATGTCCCTGGGTTCAATACCCAGGACCACGAAAAATAAAAACTAAAAAACATAAAGATCTGTTGATGCCCATTCAACCCATATACCTCATGGGATGAAGAGTAGAGTCTTAGGAAGGGAGAAAGCATTCTGGAGAGGGAGTGGGACAGGAATGGGTCGGTGCAGCCACTGTGAATGTGGACATTATTGTGTGTGTAAGGGTAGAAAGCATGGGAGGAGAGGGAGGACAGAGACTGATATCGAAAGGGATGGGATGTAAATCTTCATTTGGTCAGCTATGTGAATCCCAGAATTCTGGTTTCTGGAATTCTGGATTGCAGTCTCCCTTTGACATAGTGACAATGGTATAAACTTTTCTAGAGAAAAAGTTATTATTTTCATCCTGACAAAGATTTAAGTTCACCTGGGGAAGGGGAGGACTGCAGAGGGAGGTCAGGATGAGTCCAGGCATTGTTGGCTACCTCAGAAGCCCTGATTCAGTAAATTTAGGAGTCTGCATGGTTTGATTGATTGATTGATTGACTGGTGCTGGCGATGGAACCCAGGGGTGCTCTACCTCTGAGCTACACTCTCAGCCCTTTTTTATTTTTGTTTTGAAACAGGGTCTCACTAGGTTGTTGAGAGTCTTGCTAGGTTGCTGAGAGTCTTGCTAGGTTGCTGAGGCTGTCCTCGAACTTGCGATCCACCTGTCTCAGCCTCCCAAGTACTGGGATTACAGGCATGCACCACTGCACTAGCTGTCTGTATGGTTTTAAAGTTCCCTTGTGATTCTGATGATCATCCATTTTGGAGGGTCTTCTGGCTCCCCCCTTCATCAATCTATCAAAAATGGACTACCACTTTGGAAAACTCAAAATTTTACTAAATATATGCCTCTATGACCCAGTATTACATACTCAGACATATACCCAAAACAAATAAACTCTTATGTTCCTCCCCATGCATGAGTAAGAATATCCAGAATAGCTTATTATCAACCCCCAAACCGGAAACAACCCACTGTCCATCAGTATTAGAATGGACAGACACACTGAGATAAATTCATCCAGTGGAACACTATACATGATTACAGAGAACAAACCACCATCCTGTGTATCAACACAGATGAATAGCACAGAAATAATGAGAAGCGTGTAAAGGTATCGCTACTGATCTCACTGACATGCAGGAGGGGGGAAGAGGAGGAGTGGGGTGGGATGCAGAGGCAACTACACCAAGAGCTGTGTGCATGTGTTTGCATTACTATGAATCTCACTGTGACATATAATTGCAATGCACCCATAAAAGTATAGAAAAGGAAGACACAAAGAAGTACTCACTATATGATTCCATTTATATGAGATTAAAGAATTGGCATCAACCATCTATGGTGATTGAAATCAGAATTACCTCTCTGTGGAGGTGGTAACTAGGAAGGGGCATAAGAAATTTATGGGGGGTGCTAGAGCGCTTCTGTATCTCAACCAGGTAGTGGTTATGCAGTTATATAGACATACATAAAAACATATCAAGCTGTTAACTTGTTCAGTTGACTGTGTAGAGAGATTACACCATGTTGAGAAGAAAGAATATAGCACATATATTTGCACTGCCAATCTCATAACATTGTTATATGAATCCTGTAGCTTTTCAAAATGAAATAAACAGAAAAGTACAGTCATATTATTTATCCAGCTCAATACCTGTTCTTCCTGTTGCAATCAGTCAGATGCACTACTGTGATCCAGGTGGCCCAATAGTTGTTTTTTTGTTTTGTTTTGTTTCGGTAGTGGGGATTGATCCCAGGGGCATTCTACCTCCGAGCTACATCCCCAGCCCTTTTTGTTCTTTGTTTTGAAATGGGGGTCTCGCTAGTTTGCTGAGAGTCTCGCTAAGTTGCTGAGGCTGGCCTCAAACCTGCAATCCTTCTGTCTCAGCCTCCCAAGTACTTACTGGGATGACAGGCGCGCACCGCCATGCTCGGTTCCAACAGCTTTTTAAAGCCTCACCCAAATACAAAAGTTAGATGGGATTTGATGGCAATTTCTGAACTTGGAAAGGACACACAGTGAGTACAAACTTAACTGAGGACACGCTGCAGCTGCCAGCATGTGCAATCCAGCTTTTGAAAGAGCTTTTCCATTCTGCTGATGGTGAGCTTGGTCTGCTTTGAAACTCTGGGGAAGAGGTCCCCGCAGCTGCATCTCTACATTCCGTGCCCTCACTTTCCTCTCTGTCTCCCTCCCCAGGAAGACAGTAAACACCATCTGCAACACTGCATTCATCAACCCGGAAACTACAATCTCTTTTTCCCATCAAGAAAATTACCCTCATCCCGAAGTGCCACTGCTAACCAGCCCCAGAGCTTCTGCCAGCTCTAAAGTTTGCAGGCCCTGAATCAATGCCCGAACTGTCTGTGCTCATTAGGACCCGGTGGGCAAATGTGCAAACCGAAGGTCCAGTTGGTGCAATACCCTCATTTCTGGGTCATTCCTCTTCAGTCTTTGAAAATGTGTGTGCCGAGCAGTGTACTTCAGGCAGCTAAGTATAAACACATGTCTACAAATACTGATAACACTATCTTTATTTGTCCATTACTCAACAAGGCCGGCTCACCTGAGGACTGCTTGTTCTTCTACAAAATGAGAATCCAGTGCCACATGTATTAAAATGTGGGACATTTTATGCAGAAACTTTTAAGAGCTATAAACTTTTTAAGAGCTGCTTCTCCGCCTTTGCCAGTCCACTCTCAAGTCCTATGCATCTGTAGCACACAACTGACTTTAAGCTAAAAATGTATAGTCTCTGATTCATTGTGCAGTTTTTCTTAATTTGACCATTTGTGTCTGAAAGTCTAATCATTACTGTGCCTGATTTTCAGAATGCAGAAGTACATATGATATGTTAAGTAATTTGTGTCAACAACCTGCAGATATTTCCCAAGTTGTTGATTCAAACAAGTGTTTTTTTTACAAGATAGATGTTTGATAAATGCTTCAAACAGAATGAAAATGAATTTTTAAGAGTGAACTAATGTAAAGTTTTATACAATTGTTCATACAAGCCATGCAGTTCAGAAATATGTATGTTTTCTGGAATAACCCCCCCAGTCTAAACTCCCTTCCCACCTTCCTTCCCATGCCCCTAAGACATTGCACGTAGAAAGACATCAATAAAGATATTAAAATCAGAAGTCAGCCTTAAATGGAGCTTTCTGTGGGGGAACAAAACAACAACAACAACAACAACAACAACAATGTTCGATTCCATTTAAGAGAGACTTAGCAAAACCAACACACAACTCTTAGTCCCAAAGAGCCAAATACAAAATCAGCTGTGGGAAAAAGTTACACTGGTCTGAGGAAAATAAATGTCAAAGAAATGAGGCTTATTTTCTCCTCTTGGTTATTTCTGCAAGAATACTTTGAAGGAGTGCAGCAAGACTTTTCTGTTCTCTGGAGGTTTTGACTTGCTTCTGAGAAACATTTGTCTGCGGTTGAAACTATGGAGTTTGATTGTCTTTCTCACTGGCCAATTGATTGTGCAGGGAGGGAGAGGTCAGGAAAAGGCAATGATTTGTCTCCAGAAAATGCACGCCGGTCTTAAGGCTCAGAGATCCCCCCCGCCATTTGTCCCCTGTCTCTCCCATTCACTAACTTTTCTTAAGCAGATAGGTCAAACTCAAGGAGTAATTCCCAGCACCAGAACATACATGCCTAGAAGGGAATGTGAGTTTGAATAAAACTTCCCTTGGTGCATACAGCTCCGTGGGTCGTGACATGGTAGTTCTTTTACCAAAACCTCTACCCCCCCGGAAAGCATGTAACTTCCAGCCAGCGCTTACCTGTCTGCCGACAGCGCCGTGAGTGTGAAGACAGACACCCCCACTGAGGTAAGCTGTATAAAGGGGATCAGTTTGCAGCCGATTCTGCCAAATAGCCATCTGTCGGCCAGGTACCTGCTGGCATCCACAGGAGCGCACGTTACCAGGAGGAGCAGGTCTCCCAAAGCCAGGCTGGAGATGAACAGGTTGGGCACATTTCGCATGGACTTGACTGTGCAGAAGATCTTGATTAGAGTAATGTTGCCAACGAGGCCTATCAGGATGATGACCCCGTAAATTGCAGGGATGACATAGAGGATCCCTGGGTGGAACCAGTCCTCATTCATGGGGAGGTCCACGCTGTGATTGGAGGCGTTGCAGTACATGAAATGGTCCACTTCCAAGTTCAGAAGGAAACAATTATTTGGATCCATCTCTAGACTTCTTCTCACCTAAAAGTGCCCTTAATATGCTGGTTCTTAACTTTTGACTCTGTAGCTAGGTGAAGATGAGGACAAGATCTATGCTGGCTTCTTTATCTTCTTGAATAAAAACAGTCTCCAGTGCTGCTCTACTATGCTAATCAAAGCTCACTCTTTTAATGCTGGTGCTGGCCTTCACAGGAGAACCTCTAAATCCAATAAGTTAGCAACAACCAAAACTCAGCCCAAAGAGAGGTTTAGCATTAAGCCCCCTCTGCATCATCTCCATCTACCTCCATCCTGATCTCAGTCTCCCTGGTTACAGTTCCCTAAGAACTTTTGGCCTGCTATAGTCACACGGCATTTCTGTCTTTCCTGATATTTAGAACCTGAAGGTTTAAAGTGGGTAGAAAAAAACTGCACTGAGAAAGCCTCCAATCCTATAGGCAGGATGCTTCAGACGTCACCGGCTGCATCAGCAAACGGCAGCTCTCCGGAGCTGAGGCTCTGAAGAGGAACCGGGACCACGTATAGACAGAGAATGCCAGCCCCCTGCTGGACGCTTCAATCACTGCCCAGCCACCCGCTTTCTCCAAATGACAATCGGAGCCCGCAGACCGCCGCTCCTAAGTGGCTGAACAGCCGCCTTTGGCTTCTCATTTAAGCACACAGCACCTGTGGTAGGGACTTAACAAATGTTGCTAGCACCCAGCAAAGGTGCCGGGAATATTTCTCACGCTGTCTCCATGAATTCGGATGGGACTCATATCCCATCTTCTCGTCTTTTCGAATACATTAGAATGACATGTGAGGGTTGATCTAAAAGGGGGGCTGTCTGAATTGAATGTACACGGATGCGCGGGGGTCCATTGTGAACTGTCCCACTCAGCCTTCCTGGATCGGGGACTGCTACCAAGAAACACATGCACAGGACTCACCTTAAACCTTCAGTAGCCGACATTTAGAAAACCAGAAGCACAATGCACACACGCTCTTTCCTGGGGATTTGCCAAGACCTTCCTGTTCCCTTTACCAGGGCGCCAGCTGTAACCTTCACTCTCAAAGATAGTCTTTTCCAGGAAAATGGGTCTTTTCTCATCTGACCTAAAAATGATATGAATTGGCATTTTGATGTAGCTATTTGCATTTTTTAAATTGAATGCTCGCCACATTTTAGAGCAAATTTCCTCTTAATCCCTGAATGGGAAATAAAGAACTATAAAAAAATCCAGGTGCTATGGCACACACCTGAAATCCCAGTACTAGAGAGGCTGAGCTAGGAGGGTCAAAGATTTGAGGCCAGCTTCACCCACTTAACGAGACGCTTGGCAACTTAGCGAGACCCTGTTTCAAAATAAAAATGAAATAGGGCTGGGGGTGTAGCTCAGAGATAAAGCACCCCTGTGTTCAATTTCCAGTAACACACACACACACACACACACACACACACACACACACACATCTATAAAAAAGATACAGATTGTTCCAAGGAATTGGGGGGGTGGGAAGGTAGAAATAAGTTACAGTTGAAGGAGTAGTAGGAAAGACTTCATTAAGGAAATACTGTTAGAATCAGGCTGAGACCTTTAGCCAACAACTTATAAATACATCATCAGGGTATATCTTCAAGATTTATGTGGTGCCGGCTCTTCCAGGTACTAGACAGGAAGCCAGTTACTAACAGGCATCGCTATTGAAGATCTCATTTTTCAGGACCCATAAGGAATAAAGAAAACTTATACTTGTTATGCTGCCAGGGCCCACCAAGGAAATATCCTAGTGTGTTGTCATGGACACTTCCAATGGTACATTACAACACGGAGGCGCCTGCCATGCTCCTCCAGTGAATATGAAAGGCTCCTCTCAGCCAGCAGTAGGAAGACTGGTGCTGCTTGCCTGGATGGAGGGAGAAGCGCTTCTCAGTGGAGTTGGGCATCACTATGAACGAGTCGCCAGCCAGTAGCCTGTTGGTATTGATCAGTTGCTAGCCGCATAGCTTAATGACGCACTACAAGGGCTTCGTGCCTCAACTCCAATTTCCTCATTTACTACCTTGGTAAGTTACTTAGTGTCTTAGGGTTCAGGTTCCTCATGTGCGGAGTGGGGATAATTTGTGAAATTAACCAAAATGATTCCTTGTGAAGACCAAACAGGATTTGGCCCATAGTAAGTGATTTATATTAGCTATTTATTCCTGTTATTACAATTATTATATGGGGCCAGGTATGGTGGTGCATGCTTGTAATCCCAATAATTGGGAAGCTGAGACCCGAGGATTGCAGGTTCGAGACCAGCCTCAGCAACTTAGCAAGGCCCTGTTTCAAAATAAAAAGTAAAATAGGGCTGGGGGAGCTGGGCATGGTGCTGCATCCCTGTAATCCCAGTACTTGTAAGGCTGAGGCAGGGGATCACAGGTTCAAGGCCAGCACATGGTAACTTAGGGAGACCCTGCTTCAAAATAAAACATAAAATAAGGTTAGGGGTGTAGCTCAGTGGTAGAATGCCCCTGGGTTCAGTCCCCAGTAACACACACACACACACACACACACACACACACACACACACACACAAGGGAAAATTAAACAAAGCAAAACAAGAACAAGAACAACAAAAAAACCCAACTACTACTTTGGGATTGGGGAGGAAAGGTTTACTTTGGAAAGGTCAGATCAATAGACCAGAGGTTCCACTCATAGTAGTGAATCATCAACCCCTCTATTCACTTGAAAGAAATTGATCAAACATCTATAGTTGCCAGGCACTGTGTTTGAGACTGAGAAAAAAAATAACATGAAGAGATGTACATTTGCAGGTCTTTAAACCCTATGCCCTTGCTAGAATGAAGCAACTCCCTTTTCTCCAGAAAAGACGATACTTGATCTTAAAGGCTGAGTATTCGGCAGGCCTTTTGAATAGAGAAAATAGAATGTGCCTAGATGTTGGCATAAAGGAAAGAGCATGGCACTGAGCAGGGGCCGACTACAAGTCCAGAGAGGTCACTTTAGACTGGAAGAGAGAGGGCGGGAAAGAGCAGATGGAAAGCTGCCAGAGGCAGTTTGGGCGAGATGCTGATGGATCCTATATTCTTGCTAAGAAGTTTGGTCTAGGGTTTTGGTTCAGGCAGAAGGCTTCTGGGTATTGTTTCTCTTTTATTTCTTTAGCTACCCCTGTGCGCTGAGTCAGCCTCCGTTCTTAGATCCAACTGGGCAATTAGTGATTCTCCCCATGTACGTTAAGCGGATGCTGATACATGTTGATTTCTCCCAGCTGCTGTTAGCTGAACTCATTCCACGGTACTAAAGAAGTTTCTAATGGTATTTTAGGCTTGAAGCTATGTAGAGGTTTGACACCTAACACTTTCCGGGATCGAAGATGTTTTAAAAGGCCAGTTAGAGAATTTTGAAGTCATGTCAACTAATTAGCTATAATGACTCTTTCCATCCCTGCTGTTACGTGTCACCTTTCAGTAGATCACCAAATACACTCAGACCTTTGTTTTACTTTATTCAGTGACAAGTATGAGATGCCTGTGACTTGTGAAAATGACATGGAACAAATATAATAAGAGTCCCTGTCCTCAGGGACTCCAGTTCCTGAATGGAATTGGAGTGTGACTCGGCATCTTTCCTTACATCTTGGGGCAAGGGTGTCACTTTGATTTCAGCCCATAGAGTCACATTTTCCATTCTTCCGGAAAAGTCGATTTTCTGTGAGACTAATATGAGGGGGGCGGTGACTTGGTAAAATTCAGGGGGATGAGTGGATTCAATGAGACTGAAGAGAGCAGACAAAGTTTCTTCCCACTGGTAAAGCAACAGTGCACATATACAGACAAGATAAACTAATTAGACAGTGGGGAGAATTTGTAAGTGCAACCAGAGTAAAAAGAAGAGTATGTTCTGGGTCTATTTGAGAGACAGTCTTCCCGGAACAAAGGTTTGGAGGGGAGTTAAAAAAAAAGGAGAAATAAAAGCTACTAAATCGACTGTGGGAAGACTTTGCATTTAAGGTTTCAGGTTGGACTTTATCCTGTGAGACCCAGTTTTTCTTTTTTCAAAAAGATCATCAAGATTGCCTGGGATGCTTTATAAAAACATAAATTCTGAGGCTCTACCCCAGGCCTACTGAATTGAAAGCTCCAGGGATAGAACCTGAGAATCAGTATGTGTGCATGTATCTGTGTATCACTTTGAATCTTACTCTGCTGTATAATTACAATGTACCAATAAAAGTATAAAATAAGAACGTAAGAATCGGTATTTTTCACGAGGTCCCCAGGGGATTCCAGCACTCTGCTCTACTAGGGAGCAATGATGTGGGCAGTGTATGATCCAGATACTATGATAACGTGACAGCACTTGTTCTGTCCTCTCTGAAGAAGGTGAGAATAAACAAGGAAGCACATTAGGAACTTGATGCTGTGGACTCTTGCTATCCAAAATGTGGTCCTTGAGCCAGCAGCATGGACATGACCTGGGAGAATGTTAGAATTATAGAACATCAACTGGGCGTGGTGGCACACACCTATAATCCCAGTACTTGGGAGGCTGAGACAGGAGGATCACAGGTTCAAGGACAGCCTCAGCAATTTAGCAAGGCCCTTGGCAATTTAGCGAGACCCTGTTTCCAAATAAAAAATAAATAAAAAGGGCTGGGGGTGTAGCTCAGAGGTAGAATGCCCCTGAGTTCAATCCCCAGTACCCATCCCTCCCAAAAAAAGGGAGAAGAAGAAGAAATGTAGACTATCAGGCACTACCCAGGACCTCCTGAAAATCTGCATTTTTTATCATCTGCATTTTAACAAGATCCCCAGGGGACTCATGGGCACATGATTTAGGCATTAGGGTGTCTTGGTAATAATGGTCGAGAGGTCAGGACAAGAACTGAGAAGAGATGGGAGACTGAAATCTCAAATTCAGAATGGAGCCAGCAATTGAAGCACCTCAAAGCGAAACTAAGAACCGCTGAACTGGGTTTTTAAAAATCAACCTTAAGGCTGAGACAGGAGGATAGCAGGTTTGAGGCCAGCCTCAGCAATTTAGTGAGGCCCTCAGCCACTTAGTGAGACCCTGTTTCAAAAAAAAAAAAGCTGAAAGTATAGCGCAGAGATGGAACGTCCCTGGATTTAATCCCCAGTACCACAAAATGAATAAATAAAGCCTGATAATGGCAGAGAATTCTTCCAGACTACAGGGCAGGCAAGCTGTTTTTGCCAAAATACAGGGGCCAGAATCCCATCACCAATGCAGGAATTACAGGCAATGGAATTTTTTCAGGCTTGTCACTCAGAGAATAAAGAAGAAGGGCAAAAGGAAAGTCAATCTAGAGGGAAATGCTGAATCTGGTTCCAGGTATATTGAGTTTGCTATCTGAACAAGGGAATGTAAGTAAGTCAAAGGAATCCAGAGATGAAATCGGAAGGCAGAAAGGTGAGTAATTAAGAGGACTGACTGAGCACTAGACCGCTGGATGCCAAACCGTTTCAATGTATAGAGAAAGGTTCACAGAAGATGGAGTGAAGTGAGGCCCTGAGGGGAAGGTCATGCGGGGAGATGCAGTGGGTACCAAGCACGACTTCATTATTCGATTTGCGACAGCACCGTGGAGAAGCTGCTACAAAGACTGCAGCAACCCCTGCTTGAGAAGAATCAGAGATGTCAAATTTGAGTGCTGTGGCAGGAACAAACAAGGCAGATGACTCTATCCAGATCTTGTCATGCTGGGATCATTTCAAGTTCTCTTCTGTCTTCTCACAATTCTGTTCATTTTCATGGGGCTTTGCAGACTTGGGAGAAAGATGAGGGGGAATATTCCAGAAGAGAGTCAAATTTCATTTTGAACTTCCAGAAGTTGCAGAAGTAAATGGAGACGCCCAGGGAAAACCTGGAGAGGAAGAGCACATTCTTCAGGCAGCGCCGAGGATAAGAGTATACCTGATGTGATGGTTTTAAAGTACAGCCACCAATTCTTGGTATGTTCTTCTTGGTACTGGAAATTGATCCCAGGGGTATTCTACCTCCAAGCTATACCCCCAGCCCTTTTTTTTATTTTGAAATAGGGTCTTGCTAAGGTGCTGAAGATCTCGCTCAGTTGCTGAGGCTGGTCTCCAACCTGCGATCCTCCTGTCTCAGCCTCCTAAGTACTGGGATGACAGGTGTGCACTACCACACCCAGCTTTGGTATGCTTTTCTTGAAGAGATGGAGACTAGCTCCTTGGGTGTGAGCTATACTTAGTGACTTATTTCTAACAAGTAAAATGTGGCACACAAGGATAGTGTGCAACTTCCAGGGCTAGATGGTAGAGGACATTGCAGCTTCCTCCTTGGGATCTCTTGCTCTGGAGGAAATGGGCTACTATGTCATGGGGATACTCTAGTGACCCTATTGATAGGTTTCTATGGTGAAGAACTAAGGTCTGTCCACAGTTATGTGAGTGTGTCATTTTGGAAGTAGATCCCCCAGACCCAGTCAAACCTTCAGTTGACTCCAGCCT
>PVJS01058678.1:0-11709 GCA_004027185.1 Glis glis | reverse complement strand
GCCACTGCTGGGCCTGCCTCAATCCTAGCCACTGCTGGGCCTATCCCAATCCTAGCCACTGCTGGGCCTGCCTCAATCCTAGCCACTGCTGGGCCTATTCCAATCCTAGCCACTGCTGGGCCTGCCTCAATCCTAGCCACTGCTGGGCCTGTCTCAATCCTGGCCACCAGCATTAGGCCCTTTTCTATCAAAGCCACCACCACTGGGTCATTGTTTCCATGGTTCTGTACTGGGGATTGAATGCCCCAACCACATTCCTTTCTTTGTTCCTACACAAAGCATTCAACCTCCCTTTAGTCATTTTACTTCTTTCAAAATACCATCTCTCCTGGCCCCCGTTTTTCACATGCCTTTCTGGCCAAACTGCAAATCTATAAAATCTCTGCTTTGCTTTCTACTCCCAAAATTTGTTGTACAATTCGCTGAACACATACATCAATATCAGTAATGCAACTTGGATACTTTGCTGTCTTGAGATTTCGTCCATCAGCTTAATTAGTCCATCATCTTTAAATTCTACCTCACACAAAGTTTTAAGACATGGGTAAAATACCAATAAGTTCTTTGCCAGAATATAACATGTGTGGCCTCTACTCCATTTTCCTATGGAGTCCTCTTTGCCCTCTGAAATCTCCTGAGCACAGTCTCTGTCATCTGCCTTTCTATCAGCATTCTGGCCTTTCCAACTTTTCACAAACCAGTTCCAAAGACTCACAAACACATGGTCAGATTTAGATATAACCATGATCTCACTTCTCTGATACTCATTTCTGTTTCAGTCTCACTTCTGTAATCCAAAAAGCCTGACCACACAACTTAGAGAAAGGAAGATTTATTTGCTCACAGTTTTTGGAGATTTCAGGATTCAGTTCATGTGAGGCCAGGTCTACATATCTCAGGGCATGGTGGTGGGAAGCAGAGAGAGGGAGAATTAAGAGCAGTGTTGTTATAGAGAGGAGTTTATTACTTTCTGTCACTTTCAATTATATCTTCTGTTTGATTCAGTTTTTTGTGCTTAATAAATGCATTTGCTATTTTTCATTGTTTTGACTACTCAGCATCTAAACCCCTCTCTTACATGGGAGAATGCTTGATCTTTTGAGTCTGTAAGACTCAGAATCCCACTAATGACACTAAAGAGTTTAAGTACTTCCCCTGTAAGTAGGTCAGTTGTTGCAGACCATCAAGAGTTAAGTTTCTGAGGTTAATCGGACCATCTTAGCAGAGCACACAGTGAACTGTGGAGAGGAGAATTCCTGCATGCAGGATTATCTTCAAGGTCCCGATATATCCATATCAGAAATGAGCCCAAGCCGGATGTGGGGGTGCATGCTTGTAATCCCAGTACTTGGGAGGCTGAGACAGGAGGATCACAGGTTCAAGACAAGCCTCAGGCTACTTAGTGAGAACCTGTTTCAAAACAAAGAATTAAAAAAAAATAGGGCTGGGGGTGTGGCTCAGAGGTAGAGTGTCCCTGGGTTCAATCTCTAGTTCTGGAAAAAAAAAAGGAAAGAAATGAGCCCAGGTGAACATTCCTCCTTTGTACTATGTTTGTCCTTGCTTTATACTTTTGCCTTAGATAACAAGTTATTTCTGTGTATCCTGAGTTTGGCATTAACAGACACTTTGTTAAAACTTATCAATAAAAAAGGCTTCTGGAAAGAGACTTTCAGAAGAAGTAGATCTCTTCTTCCCAGCTGCCCTGACTAAATTTAATTCATTTATGACTCCAAGTCTTTCACGTGCGAGCATCGATAAAGTCTACAGTGTTCACAGCAAAGTGTCTGTGACAGTCAGTGTGGATGGGGCTTTACCAAACAGACTCATTAGCTTAGACTTTGAACAGGGATCTCATGGCACAAGGAATTAGAAGATAAATGAAAAATATATGGCACAGAAAGCATTTGAAACAAGGTCAAAACCCTGGGCAAAAAGGGAAAATTACTAAATGTAAATACATGATTTATTTTTTGAAAAAATAAGGTTGATGAAGACATGGAACCAAGAGTCCAGACAGCAGAGTCAAAAGCAATGAAAAATTATTACATGTCTTAAGACCCATTAGTTTTGAACTTTTGCTAAGCTTGATTTTAGAATCCTGTTAATCATTGACTCCTATGCTTCTCACTCCCCTCCCTTTTTAAGCAGCAATGTTTATAACAGTTTGTGTATGTCTTTTCCACCATTGTATATTGGATATGAAAAGTGAGGGACCATTTGACTCTTTAATTTCACAGGTAAATATTGAAAAAGTATCTATAGCACTTAAGAAATGATACCTGATAAATCCCTTCCACACCTGAACCTGACTTGAAAGGATCCTGGAATTTGAACTGATGCTGTAATGAGATTAAAGCTTTGGGAGATATCTGTTGGAAGTAGAATTATCTTCATGTGGGATAGACATGAATAACTGGGATCCTCTCCTACAGAAGGCAGCTTCTAACATCACTCCCAATAATTTCTGCCTTCTGAAACTCACGCCCTGGTTTAATATTGGCTGGACTTTCTGACTCTGACAGAATATGGCACATAAAGAATGATGTTATATTAGAAAAAGACTGAGCATGGGACTTCAACTTTCATGCTCTTTCTTGATCTCTCCTTTGCTCCTTCTGAGGTTAAACCATATGCCACACTGTGAGCTGCCTTGAGGAGAGACTCACAAGGTAAGTACTGGAGAGAGGTCTCCAGCCAACATCCAGCAAGGCAGTAAGACCCTGGGCCCAACATCCAACAAGGAGTTTGATTTTTTCAAGAACTACCTGAGTGAACTTAGAATTACGTCCTCTCTCAAATGAGCTTCCAGGTGAAGTCACAGTCCCAGCCAATAGCTTGCCTAGAACTTTATGGGAGACCTTGAGCTAGAGGTACCCAGTTAAGCTGTATTCACATTTCTGACCCAGAGAAATCATGAGAAAATGATTATTACATTAAGCCTTTAAGTTTTGGGGTAATTTGCTACACAGTGAAAGATAACTAATATGCATCTCCAAAAAGTTAATACAGTCAATTTCATTAGATAATGCTTAGAAATGAAAATAATCAAGAAATAACATTATTTGCTAATTATTTAGACACACGTAAGTGAAATAGTTGAAAGTGGTTGCCTCTGTATCTCAGAAACAGGCATTACAAAGGGGTAAGACCAGGACTACTGCTTTTTCATGAAACTCTGAGTTTCAAAAGTCTTGCCTCATACTTATAAAACTGGAAAATCAATTCTCCTGGGCTTCTGAAGAGCCATGGCTTCATTTTAAGATCTCAAAATTGCATAGTATTATGTAGTAGTAGCAGCATTTCCAAATGCATTACCACTGAAATTCTCTCATTTCCTTCAATAGAAGGTAAGAACAGCACAGATATTGACATTGTCCCCAAAGCAGAAGAAAAAGATTCGCCAAGAAAAAGATTCCATAACTCTTTGGTGAAAAATCAATTCATGAGAAGTCAAATATTAAATGTTAAAGTCATTTCAGTGCCCTGACACTTAATGAATTTGTAAAGGAACTCAAACAGGTGGAATTTGTAAACTAAGGCTTACAAAATAAATCAATGTAATTTAATGCTGAGCTGATGAGGTCTTGCTTGATTTAATGTCTTTCATTAAAAAGTTATATAGATTTCTTTGCTTTTCCTTTTGAACAACAGCTTACATCTATAACCCTGTCAAAAGCACAGAAATCAAGAAAAATACTAAGGTCCAGAGGACTAGGTAAAGTGCTAGGATTTGAAGGAACTGAATCTAAGCACCTCCACTGACCTCTGGAGGTTGCATGAACTCACTTAAGCTAATTAAAAACTATCTGTGGAGTAAAAATAAAAATAATCATGCACCTTGTAGGGCTGTGTGGGGACTAACAAATAAAATGGATCATAAAGCACTTAACCAAATAGAACCAAAAGTCTTGGAACTATATGCTATGCTAACAATATTTTGGTGTCCTCATTTAACCTCCATAAATTGAAAAACATTGACTACAAACCTAAGAGCATAACGATGGAAAAAACTGGCTGATAGTTTCCAAAGTAAATCTCTCTCCTTGAAAAAGTGTCAAAGGTTTACCATTCAAGTATAATTAAAATTTTAAAAGTTTCCCAAACCGAAGGACAGCAAGTAATGAAAATAAAACTACAATAACTCACCAGCTCTATGATTTGTCAAAGGCTAACTGTATGCCAGACATTGTGCTCAACACGTCACTTCCATTATTTACTTACTCATTACAACACCCCCACTAATTGGGTATATTTTATACCTATTTTATAAAATGACACTAATAATAAATAGGTTACACTGTAAGTAGTTGAGCTGATATCCAAACAAGATTTTTTTCAGTCCAAAAATCTGATACCAAAGAAAGAAGAGCATCAGGATTATAAATATCCTTTGGGGAAAAAGGTTTGTTTTAAATAAAGAGAAAGAAGTTTTCAAGTTCTTTGTTAAGTAACATATTAAACACTCTTCACAGTGTTCTTCATGCCTGAGCTTAGCTAAGGGAACTTAAGCAAACATTTCATGTCTCATGCAGGCACCCAACTCACCCTGGCCACATCAACAGGACCAAGAACAATCGTGCATCCTGAAAACTGGCATTGTGCAAGGAGGAAGCAGAAGGATTGGGCTACAGATGAATGTTTGTTAGCTGAACCAGTCAGATTCTCTCTATATACTGTGTGGTCTGGAAGTAAAGACTTTGGCAGGTGAAAGCAAACAGTTCAGAAAAGTGCAGACTCAAACAGCACAGGTAATTCATAATAATGGCAAACCCCTAAGAGGAAGATCAAACCCGCTGCTTCTGGGAACCACGGCTCCATATGACCCTGCTCTACTATGATTCCTTGGCTTCCTGAATCTGAAGAGGTCAACTCGCCCAGGGTTTGGGATGTTTGCATTCTTGAAATTGCCTTAAGCTAAAGTCATGTTCCCAGGGAAACATGCAATATAGCAGAGATTTGTGTGTAAGAGGTTTATTGGAGAGTGCTCTAAACAACATCTCTAAAATAATGGAAGAAGCAGGATTGGACAGAGTAAGAGGTTGACCTGCAATACAATTGTATCAGAGGCCTCCGCCAAACCCACGAAGAGCTCTGGAGCTGGAATGGCCCTTCAGAAATGTCCTGAACGTAAGCAGAAGAGCCTGGGCCTTTACATCTCCTACATGGACAGGTCATTAGGCAAAGTATTTCTCAGGAAGGGAAGTAACTTGGGCAAGAGAGCTCCCACTAGCAAGGAAAATGCCCAGAGTAGAACTCAGCTACAAAGCATTAGCAGCCAATACTCCTAGCAGCAAGGGAACAAGAGCCTCAGTCCTGAAAAGTACAGCTGGGAGGCTTACCAGAGCATCCACTAAAGTTGACGCTTTGGACCAGTTTAGCTCTACTTTCACCACGTAGTAAATTCTCCCCACCTGGAAAGAACTCCTTCAGAATATGAACTGGTCTTTTTTCCTGAGGAAACTTACAAAAGAACAAATTAGAGAAATGAATGCAGCTAGTGTTGTGGCAATAACTGGGGCTCATCTTCCTCATCTACTACTCATCTTAGAACTCTGTGATCTAAATGGCTTAATTCTTGAAGCAACCCAGACTCTCATCCCTGAGGAATCGGAGCCTCTAGACACCAGACCCTTTTCAGCCCATGTTTACTGCACTTGTACATCTATCATTAAAATTGAGCAGGAGAGTATCAAACAATGCCACAGCATGTTAAATATGTTCTCTGCTATTGCTAACATGTAACAGCCACCCTACCACATCTTAATCATCAAGGTTAACTTCCCTGCCAGTATTTTGACTACCGGCCCTTTTTCTTCCTCAATTAGCTGGTCATAAGAGATCCTCCAAAGGGCCATACAAGTGAGCTGATGGATTAAGGCCACTGCAAGAGTAGTGACTGACATGGGGTGCTTCTGGCCCTGCTCATAGCTGATCTTGGATACAACACTTCTATCTCTTGGCACATCATTGCTGATCCTGTTCAGCAATGACAGGTGGAGCTCTCCAAACCCAGCCCATGCTAGGCAGCTCTGACTTATTCAGGCAATCCATCTCTACCAAGGCCCAATAGCATTCCAGGAGCTATTTTGGAATGGTGTATTGGAATGGTGTATTTGGAATGGTGTTCTCTGCTACAGATAGTCCTTCAGGATTGATCCAAATTGAGGTAAAACAGCCAGACACTTTTTACTTCCATATCAACCAGCTAATAAATACAGGGAGGAAATGTGATCCAGAATGAGGCAGCTCCCTTCTGCAAAGGGCAGTTCCTGGGGAGAGACTCAGCTGGAACCATGGGTAGCCACCACTCCCAGCAGTACGGTGTGTGTGGCTCTCAGTCCTACAAGGGGGACGTATGTGGCACACTACAGTATCCACTATAAATAGCTTGAATCAGACTATTCTCTGATACAAAAATAGCCTGAGTAAAATCACAATTGTATTACCCCCAAATACAAGTTCATTAGTTCAAAAAGAAAATGGGTGGATTTGAAAACCAGTGTTTGATGCATTACTCAGCAACGTCAAATTTCCCCAATCTAAAGAACATTTGAAGGATTAACATAACTAGTAGTAAGATACTCTAATTTGGTATTCTAAGCTTTTCAAACAATCAGTAGAAAAAATATTATTTTCATAACTACAGTTATTTTTCTTCAGACCTGATCTTGAAATTTATCCTAATGGCTAGGAATTCATACAATGTTAACATCAATACAGATAACTCCAACTTAAAACAAATTCCATTTCAAAAGTTCATTTGAAATTAAAAAATCTATAGACACAATGTTATGCCTAGTAATCAGAGCCCTGCTGCCAGTCCACTAAAGCCTAATCCTGGGGGAAAAATACCAAAAAATAAATAAACCATCATATAAAATGGTATTCCTACAACAAAAATAGTGTCTTCAAAGGAATGGCATAAAGGCCTGGAAACAGTAAGAAATAGGGATACATTTTCTGATAAGTGATAAGAAATAAAGGAGGGGTAAAGTATAGACAAAATTCTCTCCTCTTTCCTCATCTTATCCTGTCCTCAGTTTTCAGCTTAACTATTTTATTTGATTATTCTTCATGTTCCCTTTAGCACTTTGTGCAGCCTTTACTGACTTTATTTCAGTATTTTAATACTGTATTTAAATGTCTGAATTTTTACCCACTCAATATCCAATATCTTCCTAAAGAACTATATGTATTAAACATATCCTTACTAAAAGAATAAATGAATAAATGAAGCCATCAATAAAAAGAGCTCATTATCCCGGAGGAACTACCCTGGTTCTCTTGGCACTTTAAAAATGGCACCTGGAATCTCATCAATGTCTTCCACAGAATAAAAAATTGAAAACCGATAAAGTAAAACATTTTTTCAGAACTACTTACTACCTTGAATTTTCTACAGAACTATTTTATTTCTCTGAGTATATGTCAGATACAAGGCAGGCTGCCAGGGGGCCAGAAGGAATCACATTTCGGTTCACTGCAAAGTTGGTGTAAAACGGAGCAACCCTTGAGGCTCAAGGTGAAACATTGAAAGGACAACCTAAAAATTCCTCCACACACACAAAAAAGTTCAAATAAATGTAGTCTCAAATCCCATCCTAGTCCTCCTAACCCCTACCCCAGGCTGCTCTAGAGGAAAATAGGCTGTCCCTCTCGTCCTCTCTTGAAATTCTTTAGAAAGGGGCGGGGCGAGAGGAGCACTGTTATTTCTCTACCTTGTTTCTGGGTTCAAATTCCTTGTACACTCCATTAGTTGGGTTGAGGATCCTTTTGCAATATCCTTCCTACAACCACTGCTATAGTTTGCATCTGGAATATCCCCAAGCCCATGTATTAAAACCTGGGTCCCTCGCTTAGCAGTATGGGTAGGTGGTAGAACCTTCAACTGGAGGGCCTAGTGGGAGGGCTTAAGTCACTGGGGATGTGATCTCAAGTGGGATATGGGAACCCCAGCCCCTTTCTGTCTCTTTGCCGTGGACGTCCCATCCATGAGGTGAGTGGTTTTGCCATGCATCCCCACCACGACGTGCTGCCTCACTACAGGCCCAAAGCACCTCTAAGACTGAGCCAAAATAAATCTTTTCTCTTTGTAAATTGATTGTCTCCGGCATTTGTTACAGTAATGGAAAGCCGAATACCACAACCAACTCCTTCACTGCCTGAAATTCCAACAAACTGAAGATGTGCATAGGTCAGATATCTACAGAACCTGGAGGAGACGCAGGCAAGCTATACAGCAGACTACATGGAAAACTGGCTGTGAGACGCCCACATGGTAAGTACCTGTCACCACGCCCACTCCCTATGCTCATTACAAGAGTTTACACTCCATGTAAACTCTTGCCTTCCTCAGTACAGCTGAGCTCTTTCCCCCCTGCCCAGTCCCCGGCAACCTCCGAATTCCTGTTTTATCCATAAAGGCAGTTTGGTTCCTTTTCTCATTCTTATGTTTCCCTTCCCAAGCCTTTCCCTGAAGCTTATCTTTATTTCACAACCAAATGGCTCATCTACTCCAAAAAGAAGTTCTGCTAGTTCCTTAAGAATTCACAAGTGGCTGTGGTCTGCTGGGATTTGAAGTCACAAATCGGTTCCCTTATACACAAAGATTAGTCAGGTATAACAGACAGCCCTTAAGGGGCTTCCTATCCCACAAGGTTTCCACGCTTTCTAAGAATTTCCACACATTTGGGTGCAGTGGGCAGAGGCCATGTCCAAACTATGTGGCCTCTCCTGTCAATGCCCTGAGCTGATAGGTCCTCAAGGAAACCCTGCCCAAGGCTGGAGGAGCCAGGTGCAGTGGCATGAACCTGTAGTCCCAGATACTCGGGAGGCTGAGGCAAGAGAATCGCTTGAGCTCAGGAGTTTGAGGCCAACCTGAGCAACAGAGTAAGACCCTGTGTCTTAATAAAAAAGTTTCAAAAAGCAGGAAGAATTGGATTTTCTTTTACAGGAATTGGTATCAGGAATTAGGGCCTGATACCAGAATACTAGGGCCTGAAGTCAGAGAGAGTCGTGGGAATGCCACACTCAGAGAGCAGAGCAACACACGCCTGCCGTGAGGTCCCTGGGGCCCTGGTGTAGGTTGGGCTGCTGTTTCCTGTATTCAGGGAATGACTCCCAAGTCCCTTTGTTGCTTAAACCAGGAAATGTTAATTCCTATTTCTTTTATCTAAAACCCTCTTAAAGAATGGAGACTTCAAGCCACCAGGCTTGGTGGTACATACCTGTAATCCCAGTACTTGGGAGGCTGAGAAAGGAGGACCCCAGGTTCAAAGCCAGCCCCAGCAACCTAGCAAGAGAGACCCTGTTTCAAAGTAAAAAATAAAAAGGGCTCAGGTAGAATGCCCCTGGGTTCAATCCCCAGTACCAAAAAAAAAGTTACAAACTCTCAGGGCAGGACATGAATGTCCTAAATTTAGGTTAGCCTGTGATGCCTTCTGATCAAGGAGGTGCTCAACTGTTATTGCCAGAAAATGAAATGACCATGAATCCTCTTATATCTAATGGATTCATTTTACAGAACAATCCAAGATGCTCTTGTATATAGAATAATGAAATTACCAATATCAGAGGCCTCCAGCTACTTCTAGGGGAGTCGGTAAATCATTCCAGGAATGGTGCGGAATTAGAATTGTCATTACAGCAACACAAAACAAAATCTAGTAACCCGTACCCACATCACAGCATTTGTTAAAAGACTGGGGGAGGCGGTTGGTTGGATGTCTAAAAATTTTTTTGTTCTGTTTTGTTTTGTTTTTCTTTAACTTACTGGTTCCCCAGAATCTGTCCCTTCCTGGAAGAGACTAAGGCATGCTGCTCTTTAGACTCTGACCTATTACAGAGATGAAACCAGCTGTATACACAAGGCTGTTTCCTCTGTTAATCTAGTTATCATTCCTCCCATGCCCTTGAATTTCAAAGTGAAACTTATAAATAATCTGATCTTAACATTTAAAAGATGTACTCTCCTTCTGCTCACCAGAAGGTAATGAGCAGTCTAAAGGCACTCCGCCTGGGTTTCCTTTCCCTAATTGCCCTAAAAATTAAATAAAAAGCTTCCTGCCTCCATTCTGCTGCTCAATGAAAACATGATAAAACACAGCAGGTTCTAATAAGCTCGTGTGCATGAAGTTTTCCTCCTTGCTCCTTAACACCACATTTACATTCCCTTCCAAACAGCGCTAACTTCTCTGCCTCTTTATCTCCATAGAAATCAAATAGCTATAGCTCAAATTCATGTTGCAGAGAGAATTTTCTTCTATTAGAAAAAGATTGTCTTCCATTTGGAGGCCAGGAGTTTTTTATTTCTTTAATGCGAGATTGGAGGAGGGAGGGGGTGGGTTGAATTACAGCACTATTTAAGCCATAATATTTAACTCCAACCTTCGTCCTTTATAGCCTATTACCTCAGCTGCCATCTCTCTCTCTCTCTCCCTTCCCCTCATTTTCTGTTGAAAATTGATCTCATTGTTCTTGTCTGAATAAAAAAGGTCCAGGCTTGGGGCATTTCAACTGGCTTCAACTCAAGAATAAAAGATCGTGTTTTTTTTTTTCCCCGCCAATTCAAATCACATTACTCATTTTCCCTCCCAGGCCAGGCAGGAAAGCCAGGGGCTTTAGGATCCCTTCGGGATCCCCGGATATGGCTGAGAGGTCTACAAATCTGTTACTTCATTGACAGTCTCCCTGGCTGCAGGACCTGGGCTGATGGGGAGACCCAGAAAGCTACTCAGATGGGTCTTCAATTGATAGCACTAGGAAATGCCCTACCGTGTGTGTCCCAAATGCGCAATGACGGCTCGTGGCTTGGTCCTGGGAACGGCCGCGAGCGCGGCCCGCTGGTTAATCCTGCAAGGTGGCGCCAGAGCAGACGTGTTGTATCAAGAGCAGCTCCAGCAGGGTGACACCCCGTACCTCAAGTACAACCACGTCGATCAAGAGTTTCAGGAGAAATTCCCCGGACACCTCATTCGGGGACACCCTCGGAAAAGCCGTCTTCCAGGCCAAAAAAGAGGGTCCTAGAGCCCTTTGGTCTGGGAAAAGAAGACGCCAAAAGGGCTCCTGGAAAGAAACGGCCTAGACCGTCGAGTCCCAGAGCCCTCGAAAGCCCGCGGCTCCGCTCCAGTCCCGCGACGCCGCGCCCTCCAGTGACTTGGGATCTGCTCCAATGGCAGCAGGAGGTGGCGCGCCAATGGGCGAAAACCAGCAGGGTGCCGATGGCGTGGGCAACTCCTCCCGAGGCTGGCATTGCGATTCCACACGGCTGGGAAACCAAGTCATTACCAAGTCCACCGGCCCTGTGCCCTGCCCGGCTACAACCGGTACCGGCAAGTCCGATCCAACCAACTCAACACCCAGGACATGCTTATCCGGATACCGCGCCCCCGGGGTACTTCGACTTCAGCACCCCCTGGGGTACTTCAACTTCAGCACCCCCGGGGTACTTCGACTTCAGCACCCCCCGGGGTACTTCGGGGGTACTTCGACTTCAGCATCCCCCGGGGTACTTCAACTTCAGCATCCCCTGGGGCACTTCGACCTCAGCACCCCCTGGGGTACTTCGACTTCAGCACCCCCGGGGTACTTCGACTTCAGCACCCCCCGGGGTACTTCGGGGGTACTTCGACTTCAGCATCCCCCGGGGTACTTCAACTTCAGCATCCCCGGGGTACTTCGACTTCAGCATCCCCTGGGGCACTTCGACCT
>PVJS01058677.1:0-11710 GCA_004027185.1 Glis glis | reverse complement strand
TAGTGGTTGCTCCAATCCTAAGACTCCAGCTCTTAGACCGTTCGACCAGCTACTGGTTCCTCTGACCCTCCACGTGCAGTCAGAACCTGGGACTACATTGCTGCAAACTGTAAGCCATCTGATAAATCCCTTTTTTAAAAAATATACTCATTCTGTGTATTCTGTTAATCTAGAGAACCCTGTCTAATACACCCTCCATGTAAGAGTGGTATGATACCCACAGAGCCATGGGATCATGTGATCTCAGTGCAACCCATGAGCTTTTAGCCAGGCCGCATCTCAGTGCCATCAGTGGTGACAGCAGTAGCAGTGGCAGCAGCAGCATGTGGCATCACTGTCTTTTTAGTTCCCTCTTCTGTTCTTGTGTCACCACCATCTTTTGACTTCCTTCCTGTTCTCTTCTTCCATTTCACCTCTTAAGAACATGGGCACTCCAGCCACTGTGCCCTGCCATTTTTTTTTTATCTGCAGAGACAAGACACAGGCTAAGTCTAACTAAACCATGTGGAATCAAACTGCCTGATTTGAGCTTGTATGAATGTGTTCCAAAAGCCCAAGAGGAAAGTTTCTTACTTACCCTTCCATCTTTCTGGCCAGCACATGATGACTAAAATCAAGTTCTTTCCTCATTAGTTCCCCTCTTTCGCTGTCCCATCTGGTGTGCCAAACATGATGCCAGGGTTTCTCCTCTTACTGGGCTCTGGTCCAGTAGATTTCAACAAATGAAGTCCAAAGACTAATGAAGGGTATAGAAAGTTTATTTTAAATCAAAGAAAGATAGAAGACAAAAATAGCTCCCCTCACATGGGAGAAGGGGTCCCTGAAAGAAAGTAACCACTGAAGCTTTTAGGAAGGGTGCATTAAACCTTATTGAGGTTCCCAATCTTCTCTCTTATGATTGGTCAGAATTGGGTCTTGGGGGACCAATGTCTTTTGTCAATTTTTAAACCTTAATTTGAATTGTTATCGTGAGCTGGAGGGCCCTGATCTCCTGATGCCCACTGGTCTGCCACCTACCGTTTTTTGTTTACACAGGTTGTTCTCAGAACGTAGCCCACAGATGGTGATACAAATGGCCTCTTTTAAACCTTTCTGTTCCCAGGTTTTCTTTTTTTTTTTCTTTTGCGGTACTGGGGATTGAACCCAGGGGCGTTCTACCTCTGCGCTACACCCCCGGCCCCATTTTTTATACTTTATTTTGAAATGAAACCGGGTCTCACGAAGTTGCAGAGGGCCTCACTAGGTAGAGAGAGAGAGAGAGAGAGAGAGCTGAGGCCGGCCGCGAACCCGGATCCTCCGGTCTCAGCCTCCTAAAGTACTGGGATTATAGCGTGTGCCACCACGCCCGGCTTGTTCCCAGGTTTTCTGTCCTGCCTCAGAGTGAGAAAGTTTGAGAGCTAAAACAAGTCTGAGCTTTTTATTTCAAAGGGGCCCCGTTTCATATTTTCAAGGCCTAATCACCTCTCAAAGGCATAACCCCTTAGTACAGTTAAATGGCAATTCAATGAGTGTGGAAGGGACAAATATTCAAACCATGGCACATGGCATGACTTTTATATCAATCCAATAAAAACATGTGCAGGAAAAACCTAAGGGAGAATTAGCAAGTGATGAAAATGAAGTGAGATTTAAGACAGATTTTAGAGTGCAAAATTGGAAAGACATGCCATATTAAATCTATATTAAGAAGATGAAAATGAGCAGGATACCCACTGATCAATAGGATAGTGCCATTGAATAGGACAGGAATTTCATGAGGAAGGGAAACATGAATAGTGTTTGAAATGGAAGTATGTGATATCTCAATAAATGTGAAGCTGTCAAACTGATGCACATATTCAAACTCTATCATTCAACTTCACATTCAACACAGTTGATTCTGTGTAGCAGGAAGGGCCTAAAACAGGCTATTACACTGCAATTCACCATGGCAACCAAAACAGCCATATATTGTGAGAACACCCATGATGATGTCCCACAATGCTAAATAAAGGATTTGAAAAAATGAAATTTTGGAACCACTTGAAGAGTGATGATAAGACCTTGCAGATTTGCATCACTGGTAGTCACCAATTTGATCATGTGGTTGACATTTCCTTAAATGAGGACACTGTCAGGCTAACTAAGTGTCTATTTTTCACACAGCCATGGCCACAACAAAGAACAACCGTGAGGAGCTTAAGCTCCAAGAAAGAAGTAGACAAAACCTCCAAGAGATGCTGATAGAAGTGGGACTCTCTGTAGAGTACTGGCTGCCTAAGCTTCAGGAACACCTGGGTGTGTCTAGTGCCCAGGCCATACAACACTTACAAAAAAATGATCTCCAGAAGCTGAAATCCCAGGCACAACACCCATGGGAGAAAAGGGCTCTGGACAAGTTGCTTGACCTGTCACATTCAAATAATCCTCTAGAACTACAGAAGTCACCAGAGGAAATAATAAGGAAAGAACAGGAACATGCAGAACAAGCACTGCAGGAGCTGAGAAACTCTCAATCAGAAAGAAGGCAGAGACAAGAAGAGGCAGTGAGGAGAAAAGAAGCAGGGCTGAGGCAAGAAGTGGAGATCCCTGAAGAATATAGGCCAATGTCTAAAAAGTCCTTAAGGAAAGTTATGGAAAGCATGCAGAGACAACTCAATATCACAGAGCAGACACTGTCCCACAGGCAAAACCTCCCAGACAGAGACCTGATAATATGGGCATCTGGAGGGCTGGCCCTGCAAGGAATTTACAAAACCTCTCACCAAAAGGACCTGATACAGAGGAGAGAAGAGCTACTGTGTCTCCCCAGAGAGTTCTCATTATTTGGCCCAGAGCAGGGCACAAGGATGGAAACAAAAGAATTTACATCTTTTGAAGCAGAATCAATGTTCACCAAGAATATAGAGAAGCTGGGCTTCAGTGTAACTGCCTCAGTCAAAGGTGGAGGTTGGGGACTTAGTTCAGAAGCTGGAATGGAGAAAAGCAAACATTCAGAATCTAAGAAAGCCCAGCAAGAAAGTTCCAAGCACACTTATTTTTGCTCAGTCAAGTTCAGCTACGTCCCCCTGGCCTCCTGCCACTTTCCCATTGATCAACTCCAGCTCTCCAAGGCTGCTCTCCAGGAAGTGAAATGCATTGAAGACCTCCTGGATCAGACTGGAGACCAGGACAGAACCCCCTTGCTGAGGCAAAGGACTGCCAAGTTCTTCCACAGGTTTGGCTCTCATGCTAACCAAGGTCCTCTGCACCTGGGAGGAATCTACTGGTGGAAGGCTGTCTCAGAGGGTTTCCAAACTGAGCAACTGAATGATGTGAAGAAGCAGGCAGCAGAAGCCCTGGACCTTTATGTAAGTGGCAGCTACAGTGGCTCTGGAGTGAATGTTGCTATAGGCACAGATGTGTCAAATTCACATTCAAAAGCAACCACTCAGATCAAAACATCCAAAAATCTTAAAGCCAAAGTCAAATTATCTGTGGCCCAGACAGGTGGCCCACCAGAAGCAGATGGCCTTTTACAGTGGAAAGCTGGCCTGGTTGCCAGCAATCAAACCTGGTGTGTCATTGACCGGGGACTTCAGCTGGTGCCCATTTGGGACATCATCCTCTCCAGCCACAGGAGTGATTTTAAGGACCCCCTTCAAGTGGCTAGGTGCCTAAAAGACAACTACACTGCCATTACTGGCCTCAGTGCCCAGATCCAGGATGGAGAGGAACTGTTGATCGCTGCTAAGGAGGCTAGGGATTTCTTAGAGGATGTGAAATACTGGGAGGTATCTAATCCTGAAGAACAGCTTCAGAAACTGATACATTTCATGCAAATATTGAGTAAAAAAGTACAAGGTTATGATACTTGGATTAACATATGTCTCACACATGGGGACCTGCAGAATTTTCTAGTAAATACTGTTAAATTTTGTAAAAAATCTTCCATTCATACAACCAAGTTTGTTAAATATCAGTTGTGCATCCTTCTGGATCCTCACATCTACAAAGTGCCAAACTTTCCTCAGGCTTGCTCTATCATGCAGTGGATCCACCAGTCAGAGTTAGAGCAAGAACAAGCCAGAATCTCCCAATTTTCAGAGTTCATTAAAATCTTAAACAGAATGACCTCTTGGAAGTGAATGTCAATTCTGAATCCCCAGAAACATTGGAAGAAGCTCAAAGAGAGGCTACATCAGCATAGCTCTCAGCTGCCTCCTGAATTGTCTACAAAAAACAGAACAGCCAGACACACAGCTCTTTCTACTTTCCATTGCAGCTGGTGCAGGATATCAGACAGAAAACAATGCTTTTCAACATCTCCTGGGGTGTGATGATTTAAATTTCCTGCTAGTTGAAATGCAAATGGCCTACAAAAAATACCAGCAGCTTAAAAGCATTTGTAACTACAGAGCTCAGGCATTCCTAGTGCTCACAGTTCTGACAGCCACAGCTGGAATAACAGCTATTTCTCCAGAACAGAAAAGACAACGCATGGCATTGATGAGACAGTACATAGGACAATCATTGTCAAATGAAGTTGCACAGGTCCTCACCAAACTGGAAGCAGATCATGATTGGGAAAACTTAGAAAAAGATTTGAGATTACTCATAGATGGGATGTATGAAGCCACTGTCTTTTCGTTTCACATGGATGAGGTCAAAAGTAAATTGCAACTTTTCCTCCCTGAAAAGCAGAAGCCTTTTAAACCAAAAAAAATGGAAATAATAATAGCAAGGTAATAGAAAATGAGGACTTCATAGACATACTCCAGCGTCTAGGCCTAAAAGATTATTTCCCAAAAATGATGAGCAGAGCTGACTTCCATCTGATCTACAAGAAATCTGTGTACAACACTCAGCCCAGCACTGAAGGGGAACTCCCCTTCTATTTTCTACAGAAACTACTGATGCTGGATTATGGAGTGAGGCACATAGTCCTCAAAGATGATGAAAACACAGAACACCAGGGCAGTCCAACTGATACCAATCAGGAATATGAGGCTTTTGATCCATCTAAAGGCCTTTTTGAAGATAGTAATAGTCACACTAATCCTTCAGTCTCCAAGCCTAGGCCCCACATTCACCCAATGGATATTCAGATGGCAATTTTTCACTGTGCAGATGACTTTGCCAGACAATACATTTTGGCCAAACTTTCCATCTGTCAGTTTGCCCTCCCCCTTCTGGTGCCTAATCCCTGCAATTCTCAAATTGAATTCTCTCTCTGGTCTCTCAGGCAAATTAGGAAAAGTTGGCAACAACGAAAGAAATCAGCACAAGGGAAGAACACTTACAAGAATCAGCAAATGTGTTGTGTCTCTACCTCCATGGTATCCTTCATTAGAGTAGGAAATGGCCTGTCTGCTTCAAAATCCCAGATCATGAACTGTCTGCTCAGTAAACATAAACATGAGGTGTTTTTTCACCAGCACTGCAGAGGAAGCAGCAAAGACTGTCTCCTGATGAGAGGTGTGGTAGAAATCTGCTGGTTCTGTCCTGGGGGGGAAGATGGGGACAGATTTGACAACTGTGTGGCCTTCACCAATCTTCATGGAGATGCAAAAGATCATATGCGGCAGCTCCACTTCCTGCAGGAGGCCTCTTCCCTCATTGTGGTCCTCATGTCAGCTTCAGAGGATAATGCAGAAAACCAAAAAGTAGTCCATGACCTATTCCAGTTATCAAAACCTTTGATCTGCTTGCTTGATGACAAAGAAAAAACAATGGTCAATAGTTCTGACAGAAGAGTGAAAATTGGCATCAGGAATAGAAATGAGGCACAATTAACAGAGGAGCTCACAACTACAATTAGATGGTTGCTAGAACTCTCTGACACTACTCTCAGCTTAGAGGACTGTTCTCAGATTGCTCACAAGCAAGGATTCCTTATTGATGAAGACCAGAGAGACTGTAAGGAAGCCAAAGAAAAGGCAGAGATTATAATGGCCATTCTCAGAGAAACAAAGGTATCTCACATGAAGGAAACCTTCCTACCCCTTCAGGGACAACTGTGGCACCACTGGTGTAAGAAGGACAAAGAACTCTATCACCTGAGAGAAAAGGGGAATCAGAGCATTGAACAACACAAGAGTGAGATTGAGACAGAGAAACAAATAATACGGCAGAAACAGTTGATAAGAGCCTTTCCTCTCAATGATTTATTGAGACCTGTCCTTCAAATTTTCCAAGGCCATTCAGAAACTCACACCAAACTCTACTTCTTGCAGTGGCTAAGTATGTTTTTTGAAAATCTGACTGCAATACACTTGGAAAATCTTCTTAAGAAACTAATATCCTTGTGGTCAATGGTAAAAAAAGAAAGGCAAAAGGCTCAAAAGACCTACACCTTGAACTGGCTTCAAAATGAGATAGAAGCCATCTCTACAGAGATTAGTGACTGTACCTTGGGAATTGAGCATCTTCTCAGAGAAGTTGGCCAGATCTATGAAGCTCTGAAAGAATGTTCATCCACAGAAGAAATACTTTTTCTCTCACTACCCCAGATTGCTGCAGACCTGATGATATCTGGTGTTCCCATTGAGCTGATGGATGGGGACGCCTCATATGTGCCTCTAAAGTGGGTGGCAGCTGTTTTTGACAAGGTCTCAGAGAAAATTGGAGACAAGCGACTATTTGTTCTCTCAGTCCTCGGCCTGCAGAGCTCAGGGAAGTCCACCTTGCTGAATGCCCTTTTCGGACTGCAGTTCACAGTCAGTGCAGGCAGGTGTACCAGAGGGGCCTACATGCAGCTCCTAAAGGTGGAGGAGTCATTCACAAAGGAACTTGGCTTTGACTTTATTCTGGTTGTAGACACAGAAGGACTTCGGGCCCCTGAACTCAGCAACAAATCCCAAAATTGGGATAATGAGTTGGCAACCTTTGTCATCGGACTTGCAAACTTGACTCTGATCAATATTTTTGGAGAGAATCCATCAGAGATGCAGTATATCCTGCAGATAGTTGTCCAAGCCTTTCTGAGAATGAAACAAGTTAAAATCTCCCCAAGTTGTCTCTTTATCCATCAGAATGTGGGAGAAGTTACAGCTAAAAACCAAATGGTGGGAGGACGAAGGTGCCTAGAGCAGAGGCTAGATGAAATGGCAGCTACAGCTGCTGAACAGGAAGAGTGCTCACACATAACCCGCTTCAGTGATGTCATTAAGTTTGATGTGAATACTCACGTCTACTACTTTGCTCACCTCTGGGATGGCAATCCCCCCATGGCACCTCCCAACCCTCGCTACAGCCACAATGTCCAGGAACTGAAAAGTAGAATCCTTTTGACTGCCCAACAGGAATGCAGGGGAAACATCATGAAGATATCAGATGTAAAATTCCGAGTTCAAGATTTGTGGAGATCCCTGGTGAATGAGAACTTTATTTTCAGTTCCAGGAACACCCGAGAGGTCATGGCCATGAGCAAACTGGAAACCATGTACAACCAATGGACCTGGGAGCTGAGGAGTCATGTGCTGGACCTTCAGAACCAGCTGAACAACCAGATTCAGAATGGAAAGATTCAGACACTCAAAGCAAGCACAATCGAAGCTCCAATTACAGAGAAATATGAATCCATCAAGCAAGAATTGGAAAAATATTTTAATGAAGACCCAGACAATGAAATACTGGTTCAATGGAAAGCAAATTTTGAAGGAAAGCTACTAATCCTTAAAGAGGCACTTGTTTCTAACACCAGAAACAAAGCCAATGAATGTATTTGTCTAAAGAAAGGTAAAGAAAGACTGAATAAGAAAAAGATAGGCTATGAAAATGAATTATTGGAGAGGATCCAAAACTTAACTTTAAAAATAATGGGTAAAGGAGCAAATGATGAAGAGTTGTATGAGAAATTCAATCAACTTTGGAAAAAGTGGGTCTGTGAGGTGTCTTCCACTCAACCTCATGCTGCAGATCCTAAAATTGATGTGGATTCTGAAAACATCCTTTGGGAGCTTTACAGAAAGGAGAAAAATATAGCAGAAAAATTAAAGGGAAATTCTAACGAGAAGTTCATAATCAATTATGGTGAACATGTCCAAATGAGTAGGAATGTTTTTGGTTTGAGAAAAAGTCTAGAGGCCTGTGATGAAGAGTCCATAAAGAGGACTACTAACCACATTTTTTCAAGATTTCAAGAAACTATGAGCAATATTTGGAGTCAACAGCGTGATTACAATCAAAATGACTTCCATGAAATCCTGAGAATAATAGAAGAGGAAGTGAAATCTGCACCCACTGAGAATAGATACACATTCGCAAGCAAATACAACATTGATTTGTCTTTGTGTTTATTCCAAAAGGCATCAAAGAGTTTTAAGGAAATGCACAGGGCATTTAAGAGAGCTAATGATCCTGTGAACTATCTAGAAAGCAAGAAAGATGACTTCTTCATGAGTTTTAAGATTTCTTGCCAAGGAGCTACCTCCATCAAAACATTTATTGATTTTCTGTGGATCAAGCTCACTCCTGCTGTATCCAACACCTTATGGGGAAAAATGGCCCCTAAAATAGCTGGGGACATGCGAGCTACCTGCCCTGCATTTAGTGGAAATAGGGCTAATCTGGAGAAGCACATTCTTATCTCTCTGATAGAAGAGGAAAACTTTGATAAGTATTCAGAGTACATTCATAATCCAGAATCATTTTTTAGGTGTTATATTGAAGAACAGATTAAAAGATACTTTTCAGACAAAGGAGGTAAGAAAATAAAGACATTTTTAAAAATAGGTTTAGATGACATTAAGAATGATATCCTCTCTGCCATTCATGAATCCACAGCAGTAGCTCAAGATAAAAGCAGCACTGCGTCTCAGTGGTTGGATTTGTTCTGTGATCACCTGGGGAACAACTTGATCTTTCCACGAAGTGAATTGATAATTATTGAACACCAGGAGATAAAAGACATTGAGTTTCTCAAAGAAGCCATGAGTGCAGCTACGAATCTTTCATTGAACATCATAGAACAGACTTGTTCAAGTATATCCATAGATGAGATGGTTCCTCAAATTGAGAAAATCCTCTCAGAACATCTTTGTGGCTGCTGGAAACAATGTCCCTTTTGTAATGCAATTTGTACAAACACAATTCCTGAACATGATGGAGACCACAGTGTTCTATTCCATCGTCCTCAGGCTGTCAATGGATGGAAGTGGTGTAAAACAGATTACTTTGCTATTGATTGCTGTTCTAGTTTAGTAGCAAGTGATTGCTTGTTTGTTTTAAAAGATGACTGGAAAATCCCATACAAGAACTATCGGCAGGCAGGAGGGGATTATGCTACATGGAGCATCACACCAGATTCACCCACCCAGCTATATTGGAAATGGTTTGTCTCACACTTCAGATCAAAGCTAGAAGAAAAATACCAGAAAAAAATTTACAAATAAAGGTGAAATCACTGAGGCATGGACAAAAATCACAAAGCAGGATGTGCTGAATGATTTGAAAAAACAATAATACTCAATGTCCACAGTAAAGCCCCAGCATCTGAATAAAAACTCAGTCTACTTAACAGGCTTAAGTCATACCCTGCTTACAAAGAGAACCTTCACTATTCTACTTTTTAAATGAAATATGTAAAATAAACCAATTAAATTTCAAAAGGTAATATTTCCTGCAAAAATGAGTTCATTTCTCTCTTGTTCAATTCCTTGTAATTTAAAAATAAATTATAAATAAATGACCATATGACAAAATCAAATATAATCCATTTTATTTTATTATTTTGTTTTTTGGTACCGGGGATTGAACCTAGGGCATTCTACCTCTGATCTATACCGCCAGAAATTTTTATTTTTTATTTTGAAGCATTTTCTCCCCAAGTTTGTGAGGGTCTCACTAAGTTACTGAGGTGACATCAAACCTACAATCCTCCTATCGCAGTCCCCCAAGTGCTGGGATTATAGGCATGTACCACCACTTCCAGTTAAAACCCACTTAAAATGTCTACCTTATACTGTAGTGCCATCCATGCTTGCACACACCTTTAATCCCAGTACTGTGATGGTGAGACTGTAGGATAACAGATTAGAGGCCATAGAGTATCTTAACAAGACCGCGTTTCAAAATAAAATGTGTTCTTGATATTGCTCAAAGGTTGAACACCCCAGATTCAATCCCCAGGACCACAAAATGGAAAAAAAAAACTACCTTGCACTTTAAACTATTTCTCTGTATATATTTTTAAAATGCACAATGTCTCAGGGAAAATTATCTTAAGAGAGGAAGTTTAAAATCATTGCAGTCTTCTATAGCTCTCTACCAAGAAACTGAATGAACATTTCATCCCATATACAGGCTTTGGTTGGAAGCTGCAAATAGACCTTAACATCTCAAGTGGATTTTTTATCCTTTCAAGTTGTGAAGAAGAACATTACTTTACATTTTTATACATAAAAAATATTTTCTTCTTGAAATGTAAGAACCTAATTAATTAAATGTAAATACATTCATGGAAATTTTGCGATTTTGGGGGCAGAATTTTGGGATACTGTGTTCTAGGTAAAAACAAACCAGAGACTTGGCCAGGATAGAGCCCCCATCAATTCAGGAAACATTATCAAGCATATATGGGATAGAGAAACCAAATAACTGCTTTTCACATTTGACCATATCTCACTTCTGCCCTAGTATCTTGGCAGCTCCTGTTCATGCTACAAACAAAAACAATTCCCAAAGACACAGGTATTCAATGCCTGGTATGATGTACAAGTCTAAGTTCGATGAGAGTCTCATTACTTACTGAGACTGTCCTCAAACCTCTCTGTCTCAGCTTCCCAAGTACTGGGATTACAGTCATGGGCCACCATGCCTGGCCATATGTCACTTTTGATTGTCAAGTGAAAGTGACTTTGTATAGAAAAAAAAGTTCTTTGATAAATGCCCCAGGTGTTTAGACAGTGTGATTATTCAATGATACTCAGAGGCTGTTCTAGAGAGATCACAATCATCAGGAAGTGTTCAACTGGAACAGGAAGAAGTTGAATATGGAGGAATGAGGTTTTCTGTGATAATAGTAGAGAGCGCAATGCTGCCATCAGGCTTGGGTCAGAATACTGAAGGGTATTACAGCATCAGTAGGTTGTGTGTCACTGGGGATAGAGACCTCAGGAGCTGGGAAGCAAAGAAAATGGACTCAGTAGGGATGAGAGAAATCAAGACAGAGAAACACTGGGTCCAGGTGGAGGTCACAAAATTAGAGTTAGACAGTGATATAAGGTTAGTAGGAATAGAGTTCTCGTGGGTAGTAGAGTGAGCCTCTCAGAGTCACTTAACTGGGGAACAGAGAAAAAGGAATTGGGGATCACTACATAAGTACATTTAGGGAAGTTCCAGTCAGTTAAGGCAGAGATCCAAAGGCAAGTGTGAAATGAGGCTCAAGGCCTGTAGGGATGGGGCTAGGAGGGTGATGGATACTTGGACAACACCACAAAATGGGAATAACATATGAGCTACACATGTATGTATGGATTCTAAAAATTAGGAGGTATAGAAGAGAGTAGAATGGCCAGGCGTGGTGGCGCACGCTTGTAATCCCAGTACTTTGGGAGGCGGAGACCGGAGGATCCAGGTTTGCGGCCAGCCTCAGCTCTCTCACTCTCTCTCTCTCCCTGTCTCTCTCTCTCTCTACTTAGTGAGGCCCTCTGCAACCTCGTGAAACCTGGTTTCAAAATAAAGTATAAAAAAATAGGGCCGGGGGTGTAGCGCGGAGGTAGAACGCCCCTGGGTTCAATCCCCAGTACCA
>PVJS01058676.1:0-11710 GCA_004027185.1 Glis glis | reverse complement strand
GGTACCGGGGATTGAACCCAGGGGCATTCTACCTCCGGGCTACACCCACAGCCCTATTTCTTATTCTTTATTTTGAAACAGGGTCTCACTAAGTTGCAGAGGTCCTCACTAAGTAGCTGAGGCTGGCCGCGAACCTGGATCCTCCTGTTTCAGCCTCCCAAGTACTGGGATTACAAGCGTGCGCCACCACGCCCGGCTCAGGAATACAACATTTAACAGAGGTGGTAAGGCAAGTTCAGGAATTATTATAATACAGGAGAGAAGTAATATGGCCATAAATGTTTAGGAGAGATAGACCACATTCAGTTGTTTAGAAAGACAGTAATTTTAGACATGTAAATTTAAACATGTAAAGGTAGATACTTTTACAGGCAAAGTAAATAGAATGAGTAAAAATATATTAGAAAATGGAGAACCCTCAGTGGGGCAAGGGAAGTGGTACAAGGGAAGGGGAAGGGCAAGAAAGAAGTGAATCAATAGAATTACTACCATAAACAATTTGTACATGTGAGAATATACCAACATCATTCTCAGTACTTCATATGGGTGGGGGGAGACGGGGGGACACTAAGAGCTGTGTGCATGTATGTTAACATCAAATAGATATGCATTGTGATGTGAGACTCCAGTGCACCAATAAAAGCATGTTAAAAAAAAAAGAAAATCATAAGATCATGAGGCAGGAACAGAGAAAAACTATAGTTGTGTGGATAAGACACCAAAAGCAATATAAGGCCAGCTAATTGAAGTCCCTGAAAGCCAAGTTCAGGATTTTGTCTTTTTATTCTGTGGGCAGTAGAGAAATTCTCCAAAGTCATGGAACATAATGTCCTTCCTCATCCTCCTCCCCAGACATCAGATGTCAAAACAAGTACTTCAAGGCAGGTGTAGTGTTGCATGCCATAATCCCAGTACTTGGGAGGCTGAGAAAGGAAGATCACAGGTTCAAGGACAGCCTCAGCAACTTAGTGAGGCTCTCAGAAACTTAGTGAGACCCTGTTTCCAAATAAAAAATAAAACACTGCTGGGGCATAGCCCAGAGGTAGAGGGCCCTTGGGTTCCACCCCGAATACCACACACACACACACACACACACACACACACACAAGTACTTCTAATTTCCTTGAGGGAGCTGTAAAGAAGATTCAACCCAAGTTTCCTAGTACTCTCCTCTGCATCTTACAATTTTGAAAAATCTACAAAACTAGAGCAGAATTATCAGTTGTGAGTGATAAGTTATATGCATCACTGGGGCTGAGGAAGGAATTGTTTTCTTTGTACAAATGAAGACCTTAAGTGACAGGAAGTAGAAGACCCTGGTGAAGGAGGGCGTGGGATAGACTGAGTGTGATTCACACCTTGACATTAGGTGTAGCCAGGCTGTTCCTACAGGCTCTTCCCCCACTGTTTGAATGGGATCCACAAAACCAAGGATGACCTGTAAAACTCCACGTTGAAGAGGGCAAAGCCTTCATCTAGTCCATGTTCAAAAAGCACATGTGAACTTGTATTTGGTGAGCACTTAGCAGTCCATGACCCAGAAAATAAGGTAGCAGTTGTCATTTCCAGCTCGTGCTTCCTCTTGTCCCCTGCTGAACAAGGGATTGGCAATCATCACAGAGGTTTGGGATTAAATCATTTATTAGCGGGAGCCCTGAGACAATGACTTTCACCTTTCTCCAACTGTGAGTGAAAAGGCTCATGATTAGGTCGTGAAACCTAGAATCAGATTCATTATCTTTTACCCATTTGTATGTCCTTGGCTTAGGCTAGCTTCAGTTTACTCAATTCTAAAACTGGGATAATAACCACACCAGTTGACTGTGAGCAGTCAACTGGTGTGGTCAGGGTTTTTCAGAACTATTAAGGGTAGCTGATAGAAACCTATAAGGTTTTAAGTCAGAAGGGGTTTTTAGAAATTATTTATCCAGCTGGGCGCGGTGGCGCACGCTTGTAATCCCAGTACTTTGGGAGGGTGAGACAGGAGGATCCGGGTTTGAGGTCAGCCTCAGCTATTTAGTGAGGCCCTCCACAACTTAGCCAGACCCTGTTTCAAAATAAAGAATATAAAATAGGGCTGGGGTGAAGCTCGGAGGTAGAATGGCCCTGGGTTCAATCCCCAGTAATACAAAAAAGAAAAAAAGAAATTATTTATCCAGCCAGGTGTGGTAGGGCATGCTTATAATCTCAGTACTTGGGAGGCTGAGACAGGAGGATCGCAGGTTCACAGACAGCCTCAGCTACTTAGTGAGGCCCTCCGCAAGTTAGTGAGACCCTGTTTCAAAATAAAGAATAAAAAATTGGTCTGGGGTTGTAGCTCGTAGATAGAATGCACCTGGGTTCAATCCCCAGTAAGACAAAAAAGAAAAAAAAGAAATTATTTATCCATCCAGGTGTGGTGGCACACGCTTGTAATCCCAGTACTTGTGAGGCTGAGACAGGAGGATCACAGGTTCTCGGCCAGTCTCAGCTACTTAGTGAGGCCCTCCACAACTTAGTGAGACCGTTTCAAAATAAAGAATATAAAATAGGGCTGAGGGTGTAGCTTGGAGATAAAATGCCCCTGGGTTCAATCCCCTGTGCTGCAAAAAGAAAAAAAAAAAAGAAATTATTTATCCAGTGTTGTTATTGTACAGATCAGAAATAAAAAGGAATGGAACCAAATAGAACCAAAAAACCTTTGAAGCCCAGGGAACTGAGTGACTCACCTTAAGGTCACATGAGCCTTAGAAACTGGGTCAGAAAATCCTCCAGATCACTTATCTTTGGACCCTGGCATTTTCAATTGCTCCACCTCCAGGCTGGAGCCCAGCCCATAATCTGAGGATCAATTAAAAGCTTCGTTCTTTCTCCTTTTACTGGGAAGCAAGTCATAACAAAACCTACACACCAACGAGTCCCTGAATTCTGCTTTATCTTCAAGCTGGCTGCTCTGTGGCCTCTCCTGTGCCCCACCTCTAGACACCTAAGGGAAGCCAGTCCCTCCCCACCCCCAGCATCACCAGGGACTCTTATTTGTATTCCTGTCAAGGTCACTTTTAACGCATCATAGCCTACATTTAGGATAATAACCGCTCTGAAGTTTATGAAACAAAAGATTGATATCAGCTTCATAAAACTCAGGCAAAAGCAATAACTTTTCTATATCTTGCTATGCCTTTAATTCTAGGAACCTTTATACTCGGTGATTATGGGAAAATGTTGTAATTAGTAATAATAAAGGCAAAAATAAAAAGAGAACAATTGGAAATACCTTTCAAGAGCCATCGTTTTTGTTAATGTTCTTAATTTCTTTACTGATTTAATGACAAGGAAGGATCTACTGCTACTTTTTCTAGGCCATAAGTGTATTTTCTCTTTTTTAAAGAAAGGGAAAGCTTCTGAGTATGTGGCTTAAATGTCAATATGTTGTTTAAAAATCACCTAGCTTGTTTGTGCATTGGGGATTTGGACAACTAAAATGCCTGGCCACAGCTAGCTCATTCCTCAAAATCAAGGGTTGTAAAAAAGACATAATTTTTGTGAAATAGGAACTTCAGGAAAGTAAGTCAGTTTGAAAACTTTCTAGGAGCCGATCCTATTTCAGTCTATTATTTTTACTCATAAAGGCAAAAAAACCCTGTGTAATAAATGTAGTGATTTGGTGTTTATGGTCAAATACCCTCCCCCCATGAATTGGTACAGCTCCAACTTGTCTTTTTCTTCCACTTCTGTAATTCATGAACATGATAAATTAATCAAAGTGAACAAGTCATCATTTCCCTCATACCTCCACATTTCCTTAATAAAGAAATACTGAGGCCGGGTGTGGTGGCGCACGCTTGTAATCCCAGTACTTTGGGAGGCGGAGACGGGAGGATCCGGGTTGGCGGCCAACCTCAGCTCTCTCTCGCTCTCTCTCCCTCTCTCTCTCTCTCTCTCTCTCTCTACTTAGTGAGGCCCTCTGCAACTTCATGAGACCTGGTTTCAAAATAAAGTATAAAAAATAGGGCCGGGGGTGTAGCGCGGAGGTAGAATGCTCCTGGGGTCAATCCCCAGTACCGCAAAAAAAAAAAAAAATTGAAAGGCTACTATATGTCAAATGCAATTTTAGGCTTTTGAGCTGGGAGGAGACACCATTTCATTTATATTTGTTCTATTACAGTCCAGATCAACAAAACTGTATTGATGGCCTAATGAGATCCAGGTCATGTGACAATGAAGGGAGATACAATTCACAGCCCTTGACTTTGAAGAGCTCACACCCAGCTGAGCATTTGACAAGGTGAACATTATGATGGCCACAAGCAGAGATGGGTTGGAAGATAGAAAAACAAGAGATGGTTTCCTGGAAGAGGTAGCCATTAAATGACTCTTACAGAGTGGTAGGATTAACAAATATGCATATTAAGAGTATGGAGAGTTGAAACAGCTTGGAGGGGGAGGAGAACCAATCAGAGTTCAATGTTGCTTGCCTGAGTACAAAACTTTGCTCATAGAGTTCCTCTATCTCAGGTATCTTCAACCATCAATCCTGTGTTCCTCATATGGGTATCCTTCACTCTTCAATATTTATTAAAATACTCAATTAAAACACTACAGACTCCAAGAAACAGTTTTTGATGCCCACAGTTAAAACTTAGTAATTTTTTCTGTTGTATAACCAAATGTCTAAATAGACTAGAAGGTTTTTTTTACTTTTTTTTTTTTTTGCGGTACCGGGGATTGAACGCAGGGGCGTTCTACCTCCGCGCTACGCCCCCGGCCCTATTTTTTATACTTTATTTTGAAACCGGGTCTCACGAAGTTGTGGAGGGCCTCACTAAGGGGAGAGAGAGAGAGAGAGAGAGAGAGCTGAGGCTGGCCGCGAACCCGGATCCTCCGGTCTCTGCCTCCCAAAGTACTGGGATTACAAGCGTGCGCCACCACGCCCGGCTAGACTAGAAGGTTTTGAACAGTATCCACATCTATCTTATATATTTCTACTATATCTATATCTATCTCTATCTATCTATAATCTATATCTATCTATCTGTCTATCATCTAACTTTTTTTTTGGTGGTACCGGGGATTTTGTTGGAACCCAGGAGCATTCTACCTCCGGGCAACACCCCCAGCCCTATTTTTTATTCTTTATTTTGAAACAGGGTCTCACTAAGTTGCAGAGGGCCTCCTCACTAAGTAGCTGAGGCTGGCTGCGAACTCGGATCCTCTGGTCTCAGCCTCCCAAGTACTGGGATTACAAGCGTGTGCCACCATGCCCGGCTCTACTATATTTTGTAATTTGCACATATCCATCAAATCTTTCATTATCAGTGAAGTTTTAATCATTCAAACTCCATTACTATTAAACTAGGTTTGTGTGAGCCTTACAAACTTTTTCCAAATTAATTAGGTTGCCATAACATCTATTTATTACATACCTTCATGATTAACCACCTTTGGTTTAAACAATAGATTCCCTTTATTCACACTCTAATTCTTATTATTTTCTACCTAGAATCTTAGGCCTGAGAAAGAACTTAAAATGTATGTATACCATTAATTCTCAGCTATGGGTGCATGTTAAAGTATGAAAGGCGCCACTAAAATGCACTAGGAAAACAATAGCCTTTGAAATAAATAAGGCTGATTTAATTAGGTGCCTCTATTTAAAAGAGAAAGCAACTTTGACCCTTTCTTTATACCATATACAAAAATTAGGTATATTATAAGACCTTAAAAAAAAGAGAAATTTAAAAGCTTCTAGAAGAAAACATAGAAAAATAGCAATAATATTGAAGTAGGAAAAATTTCTTAAATATAACACAAAAAGCACCAACCATAAAAGATTTATGATTTAAGAACTGGACTTAACATAGAGACGTGACACCTAGATCCAGCTAGAGATGTGTCACCTAGATCTGACACCTAGAAAGGACTTGTTGCCTCAGATGCTGGGGGGGCTGCGATGGACGGTGCCCAGCTGTCATCCTGCTTTAGGGATTGCCTCAGGTGCAGAAAGCTACTGTGCCTAAGGCCTTGCTCTTCCAGGGGCAGCTACAATATGCTGCCATTTTGGCTCAGTGCAGGGCAACTCTAAGAGGATATATATGGTCCAGAACTTTCCTTGTCTGGTGGAGTCTACTGGGCATGGATTATTGCCTGATATCTCTCTTATCCCCTTTCTTTTCAAAGGTGTTAATCCAAAGGGTAGTCTCTGCAAATATCAGGAACACTAGATATTCACAGATCTTGCTATCTGAAGAGCCCAAACTGTCAGACATCATTCAAATTAAAAACTTGTTCATCAACAGGTTAAGAGAGTAGAAAGGCAAGCTACTAACTGGGAGAAAAGATTTGTAACACATTTACTTTAAAACTGTTTTGCATCTTGAATAAAACATGTCTACAAATCCATAAGAGGATGACAATTGTTTAAAAAATGGAGAAAGGACTTGAAGTAATTTATAGATAGGAGAACCATATGCATATAGACATCAGTAACAATGCTCAATCGTTCAGTCATCAGTGATTCCAAAATAAAGAAATAATAACCTAAACAATGTAACACACCTGTGAATTCACTAGAAGGCCTAAAAATAAAATGATTGATAATAATAAGTATCTGCGAGGATGTGGGATGTGGAGAAACTGGATAACTCATACATTGCTGGCAGGAGTGAAATTAGTTCACCTACTTTGAAAAATGTTTTGGTAGTACCTAATAAAAGTGAATATATAGCTAAAGCTATGCCCCGGCAATTTTACCACTAGGTATGCACCCAAGAGAAGACTGTGTTTATTTTCCAAATGACCTCCATACAAATATTTGTAGTAGTACTATTTATAATGATGAAAAAATTGGAAATTAACCAATATCCATCAGCCATAAGAGGAATTTAAAAACCTGGTAATGTCATATAAGGAAATAATGTGCATCAATGATGAATATGCTATACCAAATATTATGGTTAATACGTACATGCTTAATATTGAGCAAAAGACTCCAGACACACAAAAAAGACTTATTATGTAATTACCATTATATTAAGATTAAAAAAACAAAACAAGCATAGGGTTGGAAATCATCATGAGGATAAGTTGGTGGGGGGAGTATTAATGGGAACAAATCTGAGGGAATCTTTTGGAGCCATGGAATTGTTTTACTGTTTTTTTCATCCAGGAGGTATCTACATAGGTGTATGCATGGTAAAAATTCTTTGAACTGTACACTTAAGGTTTGTTTATTTTATTGCACATATGCTATGTCTTAATAACAATAACAAAAACCACTTCAGACTATGATGGCTAATCTGGATTGTCAACTTGATTGGATTAAGAGACACCTAGGACTACATGCTTTCTGGTGTGCTGATGAGATGATTGGTATGTGGAATAGAGGATTGAGGGGCATGTCCACCCTTGAATGTGGGCAGCACTGTCCAACAGGCTGGGAGCCTGGGTGAAACAAAAGTAGAAGCAGGAGGAAGCTGCATGCAGGCAAGCTCCGTTCTTCCTGGGTGAAGGTGAGTCTGCTTTCTCCTGGGGATGTTGGACATCAGTCCCTTCGCTCTTCTAATTGGACTCTCGCCAACAATGCGCTGGGGACTTTATGGGGATTTCCATCTTGGACTGGGACTGCCTCATTAGTTGCTCCTATTTTGAAACTCCAGCTCTTGGACCGCCAGACCAGCTGCTGGTTCCTCCAGCTCTCCAGGTGCAGGCGGCCACTTAGAACTATGCTGCTTCTGAGGGTAAGCCAATTTATTAAATCCCCTTTTATAATATACATATCCTGCGAATTCTGTTACTCTAGAGAACCTTGACTAATATAGGGACTCTATATATAAAACATACATAAGTGATAGGCAAAAGATGTCTGTGTACATACACACACATATGATACACAAGACATATACACGTAAATATATATCTTCAGACTCCATCCTCCGGAGTAATTTAACTGCTCTGCCTTTGGGCTGGATGCTGTTTTTCTTTGAAGAGCACCCCTGGTGATTCTCGTCTGCACCTAGTGATAACAACCACAGATGCGATGACATGTCCTTAAAATTGTCTACTATAAGTACAAAGTCAGCCGTGAGAGTCAAGTGACTTATCCAAGGGTGAGTACAACACATCTGATTAGTGCCCTTCATGTTACCAAGTAAAGATATCCTTGTGAAGTGATTTCTGGAAACTTCTGGAATCCCCACTTCTCCTGGAAGCAAAGTACACCTTCCTGAACCTCCTATCTTGGTTTCATGAAGTCCACCCTGGTGTACTTAGGTGTGATGAGGGACAGAATTTGTTTTTAAGCAGAATTAAACTACATTTCACGAGAGAAATGCTTTCACTTGTCCAGATTGGATAATCAGCTGGCTGCAATCCCAGAGATGTCCACATTGGAAAAATCTTTACAAGGACGAATCTCTGCTGGATTGTTTCCCTCTCCGGGCTGTGTGAGGATTGAGGGAAATAAGGCATAAAGCTTTTAGCACAGTGTGTATTCAATAAGTAGCAATGATCATGATAAGAATCATTATAATACATATCATCATTATAATTGTTTTTTTAACGTGACCACAATACAGTTATCAATTTTGGTAAATTTAGTGCTAGTGTGATATTTTTATCTAATACTGTTTGCATTCCATTCTGTCAGTTGATCCAAAGAATGTGCTGCAGAGCGTTTTTCTGCCTCTAAAGAGTCCGGCAATGCATTTGATTGTCAGGACGTCTTAGCATCTTCTAATCTGGAACATTGCCACGTCCAGTGTTTGTTGTTGTAGTTGTTTATAACATTAATGTTTTGAAGTAATGGAATTTCCCTCTCTCTTTGTTAATAAACTGTTACTCATTTAGTGTTCGTCTGGTGTTTGCCCATTGCTCAATTAGGATACGCATTCTGTGCCAGTATACTGTATAGGTGAAATTACGTTCCTCTCAAGGGACCACACACAAAGGTATAAGATGTCCATCTTTTAAAATAATAATACAAATATTCCTTACTGAGTTATATTACTATCTTATATTTGTACTATATAATTTTGTTTTTTTTTTCTCCATTTGTAAGAGACCCTTTAATATGATGCAAATCTCCTAATCCTCATCAAAATGTCCCCCTAGGTTTAGCATTCATTGATGCTTCTTGCCTAATCTAAACTTTACTATGATGGTTGCAGAATGATGACTTTCCAACTTAAATAAAGCTTCTAAACGTATTCCTTGGCACTTGGCACTTGTAAGCAAGAGCGTTTCCATCTCCCTCATCTATATGCCTATTAGCCATACTGTTTCCGAGGCTTCCAGATCCTAGCTGATAACCTTTCATTGGATCTAGGTAGAAGATCAGTCCTTGGGTTCTAGTAGATATCCTTGGGGCCTTCTAGTACATTCCCCTCATTCGCACAGGCACCTATTCTTTCAATGCTCTATAATTCATTCACGTACTTATTTTGGTCATCAAATTGTTGCTTTGAGTTTTTCCCTTGGTCATTATAACTTGCTTTTATATATTTTTCTTAGTACTTTCTTAATTTCTTTCCCCCCAACATTTTACAGGCTCATTTTTAGTCTATCCTTCCCTAGTCCTAGAATCAAACATTTCTTTGAGGAATTCTTTGTCATTTTAGAGACATCATTGATCTTTTGAAGTCAATACCACAAGGGGCAACAATCATGGTCATCCACAAAAATGAATATATCTGCAATATTGCCAGATATGTCACGAGCTCCCAGCACGAGCCCACTGTGTGAAGCAGCTTGCTCTGTGGCATCCTGTGCGTATTAAATCTGATCCTGCCTCTCTGCCTTTGATCACGCTCTTCTCACCACCTGTGATGCCCTCTTCATAAAGGAGGAAAGCATATGTAAATATTCTGTTTTTAATGCCTTAAGTCCCAGCTAAGCTCTTTCCTCCTTTGCCAAACCTTCCCTGACTGCATAGAAGGCCGTGGAGACTTCGTTCACTGACTGACTATGCTGAACCATGCTGTTTAGCACTATATTTTGCTTGTACTTTGGGGGTAAAACTATCATATACTTGGGCTAGCTTTGCAAATAAGGGGAATGTAATGGAAACTCCTAAGGATATTTGCTAGAACCCCAGGGCTGATCTTCCACCAGGACCCAATGAAGGGTCTCAGCTGGGATCTGGAAGCCTCAGGAAACACAGCTACTACCCTATCCAGCTCCTTTCCTTTGATCTCTATTTTCCTCTGCACATTTTCTTTTTTCCATCCTTACAGACAGGTATATTTTAGCTATTCCATGCATGTATACCAATCAGCACCCTCTTATTTCTTACATGTTCTTCCAGTTCGAGAGCTAAAGGAGAGCTCCCAGGAGTTACAGTTTTAAGGAGAGAGATTTTTACTTAGTTTGATTCAGATGTCCACTCTTCCAATGTGACCAAAATGTGCCCTTAAGGGTGGTATTGGAAAAATTTTAGTCTGTGGATGTCAGGTGGAATGGGTAGCATGGGCTGTGTCCTCAATCCTTAATGGAATCTATTTTTTAGCTTTAGACAAAATACTGCTTTAAGCAGTTTTTAATTGTGTCAACTATAAAAACTAATATCGACCTTACAAAAAATCATAAACTTTACCATGAGAGGACATTCTATTTTATTTCTTTTCTGCCTTTCATAATAGTCAATTTACTATGGTTAATTAGTTTATGGACAGATTTGGTGCAGGATCAGGGAAAGGGTTAATTTAGAGACACTCATGTATCTTAGTAAATGAAACCATGTGTGGCCAGCTGTGCTAATTTGCCCAGCATGAAGATACCACCAAGGGGCTACATCTAGTGAGGGACTTCTTGCTGGTGGGAACCTCTGAAAACTTCTGAGACACAACAGGGCATCACATGGAGAAAGGGGCATATCCAAGAGACAGAGCCAGTCTGACTTTTATAACAAACCCACTCTCAAGGTAATCCATTAATCCATGAAGGGTTTAATTCACTCACAAATTGAGAACCCTCATGGCCTACCAATCACTTAAAGATCCCATTTCAGCTGGGCATGATGGCGCATGCTTGTAATCCCAGTACTTGAGAGGTTGAGACTGGAGGATCCGGGTTCGCAGCTAGCCTCAGCTACTTAGTGAGGCCCTCCACAACTTAGCGAGACCCTGTTTCAAAATAAAGAAAATAGGGCTGGGGGTATAGCTCAGAGGTAGAATGCCCCTGGATTCAATTCCGAGTACTGCAATAAATAAATAAATAAATATCCCATTCCATCCTATCTCTTAATATCTAATAATGGAGATTGAATTTCACCATAAGTTTTGGTGGGAACATTCAAACCATACCCTCCTTCTTGGTGGAAGACAACAGCCTCATCTTTTTTGAGAGTACCCTTTGAAAACAGCACTGATCTTCTTCACTATATCAAGGAGAATTTGGCTTTAGGGATTGACTGTGGGATCATCAGTACATATTTGCTGTGAATGTCTCTTTTTTTCTTTTTTATGTTCATTTATTGGTGCATTATACATTTATTGGTAATCATACATTTTGATATATGTCAGGGTATCAGCATCATACATGCACACATTGCTCATTTAGCCCTCCCTCCAATCCCACCCTATTCCCTCCCATTCATGGGCATGGGGGCGCACGCTTGTAATCCCAGTACTTGGGAGGCAGAGACTGGAGGATCCGGGTTCGCCGCCAGCCTCAGCTACTTAGTAAGGCCCTCCGCAACTTCGTGAGACCCGGTTTCAAAATAAAGTATAAAAAATAG
>PVJS01058675.1:0-11710 GCA_004027185.1 Glis glis | reverse complement strand
TATTTATTTTTTGCGGTACCGGGGATTGAACCCGGGGGCGTTCTACCTCCGCGCTACACCCCCGGCCCTATTTTTTATACTTTATTTTGAAACTGGGTCTCACGAAGTTGCGGAGGGCCTCACTAAGTAGAGAGAGAGAGAGAGAGAGAGAGAGGCAGGGAGAGAGAGAGAAAGCTGAGGCTGGCTGCGAACCCGGATCCTCCGGTCTCCGCCTCCCAAAGTACTGGGATTACAAGTGTGCGCCACCACACCGGCTTATTTTTTTTTTATTTTTAAACAGGGTCTTGCTAGGTTGATGAGTGTCTCACTTAGTTGCTGAGGCTGCCTGTGAACCTTGCAATCCTACTGTCTCAGACTCCCAGGTACTTGGAGGCGCTCCACCATGCCTGGCTGTAAGTTTTAAATAGTGTTCCATTCTGAGTGGTGTGGTGAATGCCTTTACCCGGGACAGGAATCATCACTTTGTCCAGCGTATATGCCGCCCACCGGGTAGTCACTTAGTAGCCATCCCAGCTCTCAGATCAACAGTCACGATATCATAATGCTTGCATTAAAATAATGCTTATTTTACTCTAATGACCCGAAGTGCAAGAGTAGCGATGCCGGCACTCAGAACATGCAAAGAGAAGCCAGAAAGTGCTGCGTTAGGTGAAAAGGTCAAAGTGCAAGGTATTTTGAGAGACCACATTGCCTTAACTTTTATTATACTATATATATATATAATTTTTTTTTTGCGGTACTGGGGATTGAACGCAGGGGCGTTCTACCTCCGCGCTACACCCCCGGCCCTATTTTTTTATACTTAATTTTGAAACTGGGTCTCACGAAGTTGCAGAGGGCCTCACTAGGTAGAGAGAGAGAGAGAGAGAGAGAGAGAGAGAGAGAGAAAGAGCTGAGGCTGGCCGCGAACCCGGATCCTCTGGTCTCCGCCTCCCAAAGTACTGGGATTACAAGCGTGTGCCACCACGCCTGGCTATACTATATTGTTTTAATTGTTCTAGTTTATTAATTGTTGTTAACTTCTTGCTGTGCCTAAGTTATAAATTAAACTTAATCATAGATATGTAGGAGAAAGCATAGTATGCCGGATTTGTTATAATCTGAAGTTTCAGGAGTCCCCTGGAGGTCTTGGAACATATCCCTGTGTGGATAAGGGAGCACTACTGTACACCGCGTTTTGTGAGAGAAAAAAAAAAAGCAGGAAGATGAGTCTTCATCTCAGAGAACAACTGTCACTCATCTCCCGGCAGCGGCTGCCAGGCCGGCATGCACTCGGCCCAGGCGTGGCTCCGGATTTTCACACGATTCTGCAGCCCCATGAAACATAGCTGTGAGCCATTGGTGGCTGCAGTTTGCAGCACTGTTATGTGAGTAGAAGCAACCCCTAAATTCTTGATTATGAGACTTGGCATCCAGAAATATATGTGGCATTGTCATCTATGAACATCTATGAACATTCTGCTGTTGGGTTATATGCCGGGCTGGGTCGTGCAGTGCAGGACAATGTGCTGAGAACTTTCATAACAATTATAGGCCTCATGTCACAGATGCAGATGAACTTATGGAGGGACATCTGGCTGGTTTAAGAGGTCGGATAAGAACATTTGTTTTCTCCCCTCCAAGTGTAATAGGCTTTGGTTTCTTTCCTGCTGCTTAAGTATGAATCGTGGTGCATTAATCATAGCTGGAGATGGACATGAAGCCAAGGATCCACCTGGAGCTAGGAACTGGACCCCGGCAGCTGTTCGAGAACTTGTCCCAGACAATTGCAAATCAAATGATGGAAAAATTGAGGGCCTAACAGCTGAATTTGTGAACTTAGAGTTCCTCAGTTTAATGGATGTAGGCTTGCTTTCGGTTTCAAATCTCCCCAAGCTTCCTAAGTTGAAAAAGCTTGAGCTCAGGGACAATAGAATCTTTGGACGTCTGGACATGTGAGCAGAAAAACTTCCAAATCTCACACATCTAAACTTAAGTGGAAATAAACTGAAAGATATCAGCACCTTGGAACCTTTGAAAAAGGTGGATTGCCTGAAAAGCCTGGATCTATTTAACTGTGAGGTCACGAACTTGAATGACTACCGTGAGAGCGTCTTCAAACTCCTGCCCCAGTTGACCTATCTGGACGGATATGACCGAGAAGACCCGGAAGCCCCTGACTCAGATGCAAAGGTTGATGGTGTGGATGATGAAGAGGAGGATGAAGAAGGGGAAGATGAGGAAGATGAGGAGGATGAGGATGGTGAGGAGGAAGAGTTTGATGAAGAGGATGAAGATGAAGATGAAGATGTAGAAGGGGAAGAAGATGAAGATGAAGTCAGCGGGGAGGAAAAAGAGTTTGGACACGATGGAGAAGTTGTTGAAGATGAAGAAGATGAGGATGAGGATGAGGATGAAGAGGAGGAAGAAAGCGGGAAAGGTAAAAAGAGGAAGAGAGAAACAGATGATGAGGGAGAAGTTGATTAAGACCCCAAATAAACTTCAGAAAACAGAACTGTTCAGTATTGGTTGGACTGCTCATGGATTTGGTAGCTGTTTAAAAAAAAAAGGTAGCTATGACACAAACCCCAGGATATCCACCCACCCAGAGCCAAAGAATAGTCCCTGTGACTTTCCACCCTCCTCCATCTAGTCCCTCTTGGTAATCCACCGCCAAGCTTGGGGACTCGGCCCCAACAGAATTGTAAGCGTTGTTAGGTTTTTGTGTAAGACTCTTGCTCTAGCGTGGATAGCTGTGATTGGTGAGTCGACCATCTGTGGCTACCAGTTACACCGAGATTGTAACAGCATTTTTACTTTCTGTACAACAAAAAAGCTTTGTAAATAAAATCTTAACATTTTGAAAAAAAAAAAAAAACATAGCTGAAAGTTTGGGAATGCTTCTCCCACCCCAGGTTGGTCTGTTCTCCTCCCTCCCCCCCTGCAGCTGGGCTATCCTGGAACTGCTTTGACCAATAATGTGCAGTGAAAGTGGCCTTTGAGCAGTGGAGCCTTTGAGAGGACTGGCAGTCTCAGCTGTCTTCTCCTTGGCGCCTTGGGTCTCCAGGTAAGAAGTCTAACTAGCCAGCTGAAAAGAACATGCAGAGACCCCGAGACCACATGCAGAAGGGGAGGGGTCGGCTGGCCCAGCCTTCCAACCCTCCACCAAGGGGCCAGAGATGTGAGTCAACCGCCCTGTCCCTGTAGACCATCCTGCTACCAGCTGAACACCTTTGAGGGGCGCAGCGAGGGCACAGGAAACAGAGGCGTCTCTCACCTGAGCGCTCCTCAGACTCCTGACGTGTAAAGCCACCACATCAAATAATAACTTGGTTGTTATCTTAAGCCATTACATTACAGGGAGGTGGCTGATGTGAGTGACAATGCAGATAACTGCACTTCTTACCTGCCTAGCACATCTCTGAATGAATGACTATCTTATTTATTTCATTATGATTTGCATAAGTATGTCAATGTCAACATGGTGAATTTGCATAATGCAGGAAAGCACAGAAGAGAAATTACCTTCTATCTAAAGATTGTCACCAGTAATATTTATCTTCATATCTTCTTTACTTTTTTTTTTAAACAAAATTGAAATCCACCTGGGTCTGCTGTGGAGTAAGCTGCCTTGTCAGAGGACTCTGAGCATTCCAGTGTGATAGAATGTTCCTCAGTGTGACTTCTAATGGCTGCACAGAGAATTTGTGTTATGGGTATACTATGATTTATGTAACCAATTTCGGATTGTTTGAAAATTTAGTTTGTTTCCAAATTTTCTGCATTATAAATGTTGTTGCAATCAATATCCTTGTCCATAAAGGTTAAGCTCACATCTTTGATTTGTTTTTTTTTAGGATGCATATTTGCAAATGAAATTGTTAGGTATGAACTTTATGTACACTTTTGGGCTTTTGAAATTGCTCCATGGACTAGTGATATTTAAAATTAATAATTTTCTAATAACATTTGAAATACTGAGTGTTAATGTTATTATCTCTTAAAATCCCTCTTTTTTATCTATCATTTTTCTAGTACTGTCAGGTCTGTACTAACTGCTACAACTCTATGAAGTAAATGTAACTGTTAGCGCTCCTTTGCAAAGAAGGAAACTAAGACTTAGAGAGGTTAAAGTCATATACAGATTTGAATTGAGGCCTAGCTGGCTCTACACTATTAACTTATCTAACACGCTGCTTTTCAACAGTTAAAAAAGTACTAGTTTTAAAAATTGTGTTTTTCTGATGTACAGAGAAGCCAAACAGTCTTCCACGTCTATAAACCATTTATCTGACTCTTTTGTGAGGTGACAATTTATGTCTTTTGACAATGTTTTAATATAATGCTCATGTTTTATTATTTATTTGTAGATGCTCTTTATATATCAAGGGCATCAGCCATTTATATCTGCTACCGTCTTCTCTCAGCTTTTCATTTTTCTTTTTTCAAACATGTTGATTCTCTACTTACAAATTTAAAAATTTTAAGATACATTCTAGTAAGTTAACACAGTAGCAATAGTCTCAGAGTTGGCAAAACTACAGACCAGGGAAGAACTTTTGAAGTTATTTAATGTTTACTTTATGTTCACACGAGGAAGAAGAATTCTGGGGAATGAAGTCCCTGTTCTCTGATGGGAACAATTAGTTTTCAGGGAAAACTGCATATGATCTTATGAAATTTTGTATGTAGGTGGAGAAAAGAAACTTGAGCAAGTTAACAAATCAAATTTTCAGAAACAGAGTGCTGTGGTTGGATGTGGTTGGTAGCCTGAGGGATCATGTGTTGGAGGCTTGGTTCTCAGTGTGGCAGTGTTGCAGTGGTGGGACCCGTAAAAGTTGGGGCACAGGGTCCTTAGGTCAACTGGGGGTGGGCCCTTGGAAGGGATTGTGGGACCTCAGTCTTTTTGGTTCCTTCTAATGACATGGTCTTTTCCTCACCCGTAATCGCCCACAATGATGCCACACAACCAAGAGCGCCCTCACCAGGGGTCAAACCCAAGGGGTCTTTCAGATTCGGACTTTCAGCTTCCAAACATAAATAAACCTCCTTTTCTTCATAAGTAGCCTGTCTCTGGTATTTTGTTATAGCAATGAAAAATGGACTGACACACCTTTGTTTTGATGTTTCCTTTATCAAGAATTGGTTCACTTAATGCTTCAGTTAGGTGATCTCAGAGGACGTCCAAGCCGGGCATTTGCGATCATTTGACGTTTGACCATTTGTCTCTTTAGAAATGGAATCTGTCAGGAAGCCCCAGTATGAACGTGTGCGCCCCTTCCAGGCTCAGGGGCGGATTTCCACCCAGCTGGTTCAAGTTGGGCCACTTTGGTATGGGACAAGGCCTTCCCTTCATGTCCCTGTGCCCCCAGGGAGTCTGCTTCTCCGCCCACATTCAGGAGCTGTTGTGAGCCCCTGGCGCTCTGCACAGGTGGTCGATGCTGGGGGAGGGTGTCTACCGCAGAGGGTGGCTGCAGGCCCAGCCTTTCCTCTGTTCTCCATTGTCAGAAGGGCCTTCCTCTCCACCCTCCCTCCCACTTGAGAGGCTGCTGCTCCCGGAACAACTTCTAACTGAGCCACACTCCCGCTTCCCTTCCTTCCTCCCTCACCCCCCTTTTACTCTTTGGAACCATAAGAGAAAATGCTCCATGACCAGGGGTCTTTTTCTGCTTTCATATCTATTGGGAGAGTGGGAAATGGCCCACATGAAGGGTCTAAGGAAAGGGAATAAAATAAAACAAACAAAAACCAGTACTTTGAGATGCCACCCTGGCCCAGGCAGAGCAGATCAAGATGAGGTTGTTGTGGGGGAAACTTTCCAGCCCCCAGCCTGGCCCCACCCCCAGCTTGAAGTTGCATTAACTAGCAGGGCCTGTGAAATAACCTCAGGGGAGAAAAAGGCTCCACATGCAGCGTTAACACCAGCAAGAGACAAGCTACTTCTTTTTTTTTTTTTTTTTTGCGGTACCGGGGATTGAACGCAGGGGCGTTCTACCTCCGCGCTACGCCCCCGGCCCTATTTTTTATATTTTATTTTGAAACCGGGTCTCACGAAGTTGCAGAGGGCCTCACTAGGTAGAGAGAGAGAGAGAGAGAGAGAGAGCGAGAGAGAGCTGAGGCTGGCCGCGAACCCGGATCCTCCGGTCTCCACCTCCCAAAGTACTGGGATTACAAGCGTGCGCCACCACGCAGCCCGGCCCACTTCTTTTTAATTCTGGAGGCTGAAGCCCTGAGAGAAATAGACGTGCCCGAGGTCACACAGCAAGTTCACATTTTGGTGGGATCTTAAGTTCAACTGCCCAATCTGGTGTTCTTTCCAGGCTGATATGCCAGCCTGGTACAGATAAAAAGATGAGAAATAAAAAATCATCATTTTATTTAAAAACATGTCACAAAATACAGATGTAGAGAAATGGCGCCCATGTATCCATCGATAGCTTCAGCAATTATTGTCACAGGTCATCAGAGTCCATAGGGAGCGGCCTGCTGCGCTCTCCTGCAGGGTGAGGGAGCTGGGTGGGAGTCTGGGGCAGAGACCGTGAAGTGGCTTCTCAGACCCTGCACTCGGGCAGGGATGGGGGTGGGGGGGAGCAGGAGGGATGTTATCCACTGTCCTAATCCAGCAATTTACCCCAAGTAATTCAGACCCATTATTGGGTCATGCTGTCCCATTTTGCGCTCCCTAAAAGGAACATTTCATAGACTTAGTTCTAGTATTTGTTTTTGTAGATTCCTTTAGGTTTTCTACCTGCATGATCATCTTTGCTATGAATAAAGACAGTTTCCCTTCTTCCTTCCCAATGTGTACATCTTTTGTTTTATTTCCGTGTACTAGTATACTGGTCAGAAACACCAGTACAACACCAGGACAAAGCAAGGATTTGGCCAGGCATAGTGGAGCATGCTGTAATCCCAGCACTTGGGAGGCTGAGACAGGAGGATCAGAGGTTTGAGGACAGCTTCAACAGCACAGCTGGGGGTACATCTCGGGGGTAGAATGTCCCTGGGTTCAATCCTCAGTATCACCAAAAATAAATGAATAAATACATAAATATATAAATATGCATAAATAAATAAAAGCAAAGATTTGTCTTCTCAACATTACGGGGAAAGTGTTTGGTATTTCACCATGAAATATAAATCTAACTATAGACTTTTTGTAGATACCCTTCTTTAAAAGTTTTTTCTATTCTAGTTTGCTGAAAGTTTTTATTATGTATGAGTGATGAATCTTCTCCCATGTTTTCTCTGAATCTATTAAATGAATATATGATTTTTCTTTTATTCTATTAATATAATAAATTACACTGATTTTCAGATGTTAAACCAACCTTGCATTCCTGTGATGAACTCACCCAGTCATATTACTTTTATGTATTGTTGGATTCAATTGTTAACATTTTGGTGAGAATGTCTGTGTTTATGTTCATTAGGGGTATTTTTACATGATTTTCTTTTCTTGAATGTTTTTGGATGGGCCTACGTATGTAATGCTGATTACATAAAATGAGTTGGGGAATATCCCCTCCTCTTCTATTTTATGGAAGAGTGCAAAGTTGTTGCTATTTCCTCTTTAAAGGTTTTGGAAATTTGATCAGTAAAGCTATTTGCATCTGTAGTTCTTTTGTAGGAAGTTTTTTAAATCACAAAATTGAATTTCTATAATAGATACAGGGCAATTTGGATATTTTGTTTCATCTTGCATCTATGAAGTGGTAGTTTTTAAGGAACTTGTTCATTTCACCTAAATTGTCAAAAGTGTTAGCATAAAGTTAATAAAATGCTCCATTATTTTTCTTTTAATGTATGTGGGAACAATAGTAATGCATTTTTTATTCTCAATATTAATAATTTGTATTCCTTTTCTCTCTTTCTCCTTCCCTCAATTTAGAGAGAAGAATAATATAGCTTGGAATTTATCATGTTTATTGTTCTTTTCAAAGAACCAATTTTTGGTTTCATTCATTAATTCATTTCTTTCCTTTCCCTTTCTTTTTCTTTTTTTCTAAATTTCTATTTCACTGGTGTCCACACACCTTTATTTTCTTCATCCTCTATACTTTGGGGTTAGTGTTTTATTCACTTCCCTAGTTTCTTAAACTTTAGGCCTTTCTCCTTTTCTAATATAAGCTTTTAACACTAGAAATTTTCTTCTAAATGCTGCTTTATCTGCTGGTCACAAAATTTTATGTTAGATGCTCATTACTATTTAATCCAAACTATTTTGCACTTTTCATTCTAATGTCATCCTTGACTCACAGTTTATTTAGAGTGTGTGGTTTAATTTTCATATATTTGTGGATTTTCTGGATATACTTTGCTATTGACACCCCCTTCCTGATTTGGACAGAAAGTACCTCCAGGTGGGGTAGGCTCTCACCTCCTAAAGTTCTATTCTACCAGGGATGGTGTTGCCAGATCAAATACAGAACATCCATTTAAGTTCAATTTTCAGATAAGTAATGTCAACTTTTTAAACTTTTTAGTATATTAGCATGGTATTAGTATATTCAGTATAATATTGGATGAGACACAGTCATTAAAACTTATTCATCATCTATCTGGAGTTTCTATTTAACTGGGCATCTGTGTTTGCAGTTGCTAAAGCTGACAGTGCTACCCGGTGTCACACAGCTCTGCACTGCCCACTGGCCAGTGTTTGAGAAGAGTTAAGTATTTTCCTTCCAGTTTTCTAGTTGATAGCAGTGGAGGGAAGGTCTGGGAGGGTCTGATAGCAGATATTCTGTCATGGTTGGAAGTAGAAGTCTGGTACCTCCTTCCAAAGGCAGATGGCCTGTCCCAAACCTCAGAGTTTGGTCCCCCTCCCCGCAGTTGATCTGGAGCAGCCCTCCCTCAAGACGCTCCAGGAGGAAGGGTTTCTTGGTCACTTACGTTTGGACTATGGCGCATTCTCAACTTTTCTCTTAGAGACTCACAATGCCTACCCGGGCCTATTTAAGATTCTAGACAGTCCTGCCTGATGAGACCTCATTTTATTTAATTCAATTGCTTCCAGTTATATTTCACAATCTTTTGTTTTTCTTTTACATAATACTGTAAAAGATACAGATCTCATTGGCCACAAACTCAGTTTGAATAAAAATGTAACGTTTAAAAATGTCATCTGTAACTTCATCTAACTTGTATGTTGATCCCCCATCCATTAAGTGATATAAAATTTTACTTTTCACTAAAAGATTTTTCACTGATTTTTTAATGCACCAAATAGCACTGCCCTATACAGTGACACATTCAGATTGTAATTATTTTTTACTACAGTGAAAAGTTTTTCTCTCATCCTGCCCCTGGTCTGCACAGTTCCCACCCCCCAATTGTCAGTCACTTATATTTGTTTCTGTGTGTCCTCTGAAATGTCTTTTGCACACTCAAGTAACTACAGATTTCCTTTCATATTCCTCCTCCTACTAAAATACAGCATCTTGATTTTCTTTCCAGTTAAGGTATTTTGACAATCTTTCTATTATAGTACCTAGAACAATTTATCAGGGTTTTTTTATTTTTTGCTTTGTTTTGTTTTTGCTTTGTCCAACTTCACAGGACTTCCTCGCATCTAGACATTTGGGCCGTTTTCACTCTTCTACTGTTGTGAACTGTGCTGCAACCGGTAGACCTGTGTTCTGTCATTTCTCCCCATGAATGCATACCTGGAGAGTAAGTTCTCAGAATTGCAATAACTGGGTCAAAGGGTGTCTGCCTTTGTAATACTGATACATATTGCCAATTTACCCTCTCTAAGCGTTGTGCGATTTTCATATAAGGTATGCCTATTACCCACTGCCCTTGACAACAGAATAGATTTATACAACGCTTGGATTTTTGCCAATCTGATAGGTGAAAAACAGTAGCTCAATGTACTTTTAAGAAAAGTCACATTTCTGGCATCTGTTTTTCTTCTGGGAGGCTGGTCTTTTTCTTATCTATCCCTGTAGATAGTCGTTACATAGGTTTTTCTTTTCCTTTCTCTGGGGGCCTTGTTTCTATGTTTTAAATGTGTATTTCATCAAATATATCAATCTTTAATGACATCTTGTTTTTGAGTCATAGTTAAAAATATCTTTGCCCTTCCAAAATGATAAAGACAATCTCAATTTTTTTCCTGAAATTCTGATGGCTTAATTTTTTAAATTTAAATATATGATTGAATTAATTTTACAGGTTTGAGATGTGGACTAACTTTATTATTATTATTATTATTATTATTATCATTATACTTCTTAACTTCAATTGCTTTATTGTTGCTTTTCTTCCAATTGGTTGTATAGTTGCTCCAAGTTCACATATATGATAGTCCATCATTTCTTTGATAATTAGAGGTATGGTGGTAACAGTTAGTCAATTTAGGGTAAATTCAGTCAATTCATATTTTCCCCCAGGAAACAATGAGTCACTTGCTGACCCCCTGGCCCCAACTGAAGAGCAGAGCCATCGGGATTTTCCTTTGGGATCCACACCCTTCTCTGGGGATCCTATGGCTAACCCAGGATCTCTCATTTTATTTACTTATTTTTCAAAGTCTTATAGTTTTTATTTTAGGCATTAGAGAGAAAAATAGACCAACATAAAGTCACCAGCTTATAAGAAGACAGTTAAAGCCAAATTATATTTCTGACCAAATGAACAAGTGAAAGTCACCTGTTCATGTGAATAAATTGTAAGGTGTTCGTTTGTCCTGATTGGGGGTTTTCCCTAGAGTGTTGACTTGTGCTGGGCCGGGGGTTGGACCTGGATGATCTTCGCTCCTTTTTGGGGGGCGGGATTGAACCCAGGGGCATTCTACCTCTGAGCTATACCCCAGCCCATTTTTTTTAACATTTTATTTTGAAACAGGGTCTTGCTAAGTTCTGGAGGGTCTCGCTAAGATGCTGAGGTTGGCCTTGAACCTGTGATCCTCTGCTTCACCCTCAAACCTCTTGTTCCTGACGTTTTGGGCTGCACCTTTAAATATGAAAACCTCAAACCACAGGATTTTGGGAGCTCAGGAACCTTTTCTCTTAAATCATTTCTTTGGTCTTGGGTTTCCAACATCTACTTTGAAACTTGGAAGTGGAGATTATTCTTTTTTCTTCCTGAGCCCTGCGGGCAGTCACCCAGAATGCTGGTCACTGCGGTCCAGGGATAGGGAGGGCAGCGGTGGCAGGAAATACCGACCAAGGAGCCCGGGGCCGATGTTGAAAGCTGGCCTCCTTGGGCGGTCATGTTGGCTATCAAGGCCCTGGGAAGGGCTGCGTGGAAGCTGGAGGTTTTCCCGTCTTTGAAGTATCTTTTGAAGTATTAAGGTTCCTGATCCAGTTTGACCAGGTACCCACTGGAGATGGGTCGATTCTGTGAAGGATCCGAGGAGTTTCCAGAGAGGAGAACTCAGCTCAGGACGGCGGGGTCCTTGGCTTACGTGATAGAGAAGAATTTCAGCACATGCCAGAGACATAGACAGAGGTTTATTAGGAAAGTAAAGGACACACATTCAAGGGTGAATGCAGGCTATCTCAAGAAAGAGACACAGCCGGGCGTGGTGGCGCACGCTTGTAATCCCAGTACTTTGGGAGGCGGAGATCGGAGGATCCGGGTTCGCGGCCAGCCTCAGCTCTTTCTCTCTCTCTCTCTCTCTCTCTCTCTCCCTGCCTCTCTTTCTCTCTCTACTTAGTGAGGGCCTCCGCAACTTCGTGAGACCCGGTCTCAAAATAAAGTATAAAAAAAATAGGGCCGGGGGTGT
>PVJS01058674.1:0-11711 GCA_004027185.1 Glis glis | reverse complement strand
CGCTCCCGCTCAGGCTTGCCTAGACTGACTGTTCCTCCGCGAAACCTCAGAGCACCCACACCTGGCCAGGAGAACGAGGGGGAGCACCCACACCTGGCCAGGAGAACGAGCGGGAGCACCCACACCTGGCCAGGAGAACGAGGGGGCGTGGCCAGGCCGCTGGCAGAGCAGTGAGACCCTCACCTAAGGACTCCCAAGGACCCGCACCTGAAGGGCCAGCAGGACCTCCTCACAGGTGCCAGGCCAGGGAGAGGGCTGCCCTTAGAGGGCAACCACCTGTGGCAGGCGCTGACCTCTGCTGCCTGAGCCAGGACCCCCCCCAGGAGGAACCAGCTTGGGAGGTGGGGTGCTTACCAGGTCTCAGATGGAGAGCAGGGCCTAGAACCCCCCTTCCCCTGCTGTGGGAAGCCCAGCCTAGGACCATGACAAAGGACGGTGTGGGGAACTGGTGACTGCCCTGAGGTGGCCCAGGGTTCCAGCACTGCAGGGTGAGAACATATCCCCCTGCTCAGGGTGAGGCCGGCCATTCAGCTCCCAGGAGGCCCAGCCTGACCCCCCACCAGTCCAGCAAGCAGGGGTGAGTCCCACCCTGCAGACACTGTGGGGGTGTCTTAGACCCTCTCCCCCCTGACTGATGTCTCCTCTGTCCACCCTCACGAAGCACAGGGATCTTATCACACAATCAGACAAGTGGGGTGGGGGAGGTGTCAGTGGACTAAGGGAGTCACAGAGGGACCAGGTGAGGCCTGCGCCCAAAGCTTCAGCCCGACCAACCCTGTCTTCAAAATAACCAGCCATGCAAGCCCGAGTGCCTGCCTCCCGCTCCACCTGCAGCTCCGGGCGCAGCCTGTGGCTCTGGCCCTGCTGGGTTACGGGCTGAGTTGCAGCTATTTGTTAGAGGAGTGGATTCCTAACAGGCTTTCATCAAGTAGTTAAGTACTAAACTAGCTTGCAGATGGTAAGTGTGGGGAGAGCCTCAGGCAGGGTAGCGGGGCATGAAACCTAGTGCAGGGATTTCTCCTACACCCCAGCACCGTGCACCCTGCAGTGAGACCCAGCGAGAAACTGAGGACACTTGACTCAGACCAGAGGTCAGACGTGGAGCCTCTAGACTGGTCTCACACCAAGTAGGGATCAGTGTGCCGCTGGAGAGAGCTGAACTTCGGCAGCAGGACTCTGAGCCTTGGAATTGATCTGAGGCACACTCGCCCTTCTTTTAACATGTCCATGTCCCTGTGGTGGCCAGACTCAGAGGGGACACAGCCGTGTTTTTACACCATCTACTACCTTTGGTCAGGTGAGTCGCAGTCTGGTAAATACAAATACTGCTTTAGAAGTGCCCGGCACCAGGCAGATACCTGCTCTCGGGATGGATGGGATTTCATGTGACTTGCACCACCACCAGCTATGACACATACACCAGGGCACAAGTGAGATTGTGCGGGATCTTCCAGCTGTGAGACTCACGTGCAATCCACGTTCGCATCAGCAGAGACGGCCGTGTGCACACTGTACCATCACATAGGTCATATAACATGGTACAAGATGCCATTCCCTGGGGATGAGACAGGGTAGTAAGTGTAAGAGTGTGCCCTGGAAATCAGTGCTTCGCTGGTGAAAATTACACACTTCTGGAAACTACCAAAGAACAAGATGAAATTCAATGCAATCCCTATTGAAATACCAATGTCATTCTTCACAGAGCTACAAGAAACACCCCTAAAATTTATATGGAAAACCCAAACACCCAAAACAGTTAATGCAATTCTGAGCAATAAGAACCATGCTGGAGGCATCACAATACCCGATTTCAAATGATACTATAGAACAGAGTTGTATTTCATGGGTTTTACTTTCTTTGAGAAACACCTTATCTAAATATTGAGTTACATTAACAAGTCTGCACTTGGGCAAAATATGAAAAATTGGAAGATTTTCTTTTTCCCCTCAAGTATATGTTTTCTAAAGATAAAAGTAGTACAAATTAAAATTGGTCAAACTTTACAAATAAAAATAACCTGCTTGTTTGTAAAAAATTATGTTGAAACTCAAAGAATTATCAGAATTGGATTTCCTCTAATCTCAAAAAAACTTGTACTATAGAGGTGTAGTAATAAAAACAACATGGCATTGGCACAAAAACAGACACAGACACTGATGGCACAGGAAAGAAGACACAGGAACAAATTCTCACATCTATAGCCACTTGATTTTTGACAAAGGTGCCCAAAACTATGCTAGATAAGAGACTTCAACAAATGCTGTTCAGAAAACTGGTTAGCCATTTATACAACCAATAGCAAGCAAAGAGAAGCAGCAATAAAAAGTCTGCCATCAAAGAAAAGCCCAGGTCCAGACGGGTCCCAGCTGAATTCTACAAAACCTCTTCAGAAGAACTAAACCCAATATTGCACATTATTCCGTGAAATCAAAAGAGATGGAATTCTTCCAAATTCCTTCTATGAGGCCAGTATCATATTAATACCAAAACCAAATAAAGATACCGCAAGAAAAGAAAACTACAGACCAGTATCATTGATGAACATAGATGCAAAAATTCTAAACAAAATACTACCCATGTGCATTCACATCAAGAAAATTGTACACCATGACCAAGTTGTTTTCATCCCAGGTAAGTAAGGCTGGTTCAACATACACAAATGAATACATGTTATTCACCACATAAATAGAACTAAGAACAAAAATCACATGATCATCTCAATAGATGCTGAAAAACCATTTGACAAAATCCAACACCCATTCATGTTAAGAACTCTACAGAAAATTGGAATAGAAGGAACATACCTCAACATCATTAAGTCAATATATAATAGACCCAAAGCCAACATCATATTGAACATGGAAAAACTGCAGGAACAAGACAAGGATGCCCTCTATCACCACTCCTTTTCAATATAGTCCTCGAGACTCTTGCCAGGGAAATAAGACAAGAGAAGGATATCAAAGGATCTCAAACAGGAGAAGAAGAATTAAAATTATCTCTATTTGCAGATGACATGATCCTATATCTAGAAGACCAAAAAAACTCAACCAAAAGAATACTAGAGCTGATGAAGATTCAGCAAAGTAGCAGGATACAAAATCAACCTGAAAAATCAGTAGCTTTTCTATATGGCACCCATGAACCCACTGAGGAAGAAATCCAGAAAACAATTCCATTCACAATAACCTCAAAACCAATCAAATACCTAGGAATAAACCTAATCAAAGAGGTAAGATACCTCTACAATGAAAATTATAAAACACTAAAGAAAGAAATTGAAGAAGATCTTAGAAGATGGAAAGATCTCCTTTGCTCTTGGATAGGCAAAATAAATGTTATCAAAATGGCCATTCTACCAAAAGTGATCTACAGAGTCAATGCAATTCCTATCAAAAATACCAACGTCATTCTTCATAGACCTAGACAAATCAGTCATAAATTTCATATGGAGAAACGAAAAACCCAGAATAGCCAAAGCCATTCTCAGCAATAAGAACCATGCAGGAGGCATCACAATCCCTGACTTCAAATTATACTACAGATACATAATAATTAAAACAGCATGGTATTGGCACAAAAACAGGCACCTAGACCAATGGAACAGAAGATACAGAATCAAATCCACTCACTTATAGACAATTGAGTTTTTACAAAGGAGGCTTGTTTAAGGAAAGAGTTCAAGTGACCATCAGTATATAGACGGAGGAGGGAAGTTCACTCAACTTCATTAAGTATGATTACAAAGCACTAGTAAAAAAAAATAATGAAGGTATGTTAATAAAAGTATTTAAAAGGTGTGTTTCTTTTTAAATACTTGTCTTTCAGACAATGCACAAATATGATGCAATTACATTAATAAAAGTCTATTAAAAACTGTGTTCCTTTTTAAAAAATCTCTTACCAACAAAACAAAATAGTGGAAATTAATAAATAAAAGCACATAAAAACCGTGTATGTTGCTTTTCTACAAGTCATAAAAGATAATGAAAGGACCTTAATTAAGGTTTTTTTTTTTTTTTTGCAGTACCGGGGATTGAACCCAGGGGTGTTCTACCTCCGCGCTACGCCCCTGGCCCTATTTTTATACTTTATTTTGAAACCGGGTCTCATGAAGTTGCGGAGGACCTCACTAAGTAGAGACAGAGAGACAGAGAGAGAGGGAGAGACAGAGACAGAGCTGAGGCTGGCCGCGAACCCGGATCCTCTGGTCTCCGCCTCCCAGAGTACTGGGATTACAAGCGTGCGCCACCACGCCCGGCTGAATTAAGGTATTTTACGTGTATGTGTTGGTTTTTAAAATCTTGTCACAATAGTATACACATGTGGCAGAATAGGCCTCTTCATTAACTTAGCCGGTCAGAATCCAAGAGGCTACTACGGATTTCTAGTGTAATCAGAATACAAAATAATGTAATGTTATAGAATGTAATCTAGAAATCGTACCATAATATATACCCAATATAACATTATATATAATCATATAATGTTATAACTATAGAACATAATAGTTGTCATATGACATTATAGTAATGTATCATATATAATGTAAAATATAAATGACATAATAGTTAAGTCATACACCCCAAATATATATATGAAATAGAGTATTGCATAGTTAATACAACATACATAGTATGTTATAACAAAAATAAGATATTTTATATGTAGTTTTAAATATAATTTTATAGTGGGGAGAAAAGACAAAGAGAACCTATTCATATCACACCCATAAAACAAACTTACAAACGTATTGTTTATGTGTAAACTGTAAATTAAGTCAAGATGACCATGTCCTGTTTACACATGAACTCTTAACTCCAACCAATCCAGAAGCAGCGATCACTGCTCATTATTGACTGTCTACCACACACACACACACCTATAGCCACTATAGGTTTACAAGACTTTCCTCCACCCAGGTGTATTATACTATAATAACAGAAAACATACAGAAAAATAAAACAGAATCAAGAGCCCAGAAATGAATCCACACATAGAGAGGTTTTGACAAGGGTGCCCAGAATACACGATGGGAAAAAGACAGTCTCTGTAACAAATGGTGCTGGGGTTTATCAAATATCCACAAACAAAAAAAAAATGAACTGGACCCTTGTCTTACACCAAACTCAAAAATCAATTCGAGACTTAAAAGTGAGACATCAATCTATCAAATTCCTAGAGGAAATATGGAACATAGGCTTACTAATGTCTACCCCTGCTTTCCACACTTAATCATTCAGATATGTTCTTTACACGATGTTTTGCACACACTGACCTATCATGTTGCAGTCAATACTGACAACAATTATATATCAAGCCACAACATAAAAGGAATATGTCTGTGAGGACAGGAAACAATAAAAAACATACAAGCCGGGCGTGGTGGCGCACACTTGTCATCCCAGTACTTGGGAGGCTGAGACAGGAGGATCCTGGTTCGCGGCCAGCCTCATCTACTTAGTGAGGTCCTCCGCAACTTAGTGAGACCCTGTTTCAAAATAAAAAAATAAAAAAATAGGGCTGGGGTGTAGCTCAGAGGTAGAACGCCCCTGGGTTCAATCCCCAGTACTGCAAAAAAGAAAAAGAAAAAGGAAAACATACATGAAAATCTTCATGACATTGACTTAGACAATGATTTCTTTTAGTTGTCTATTGGGTATTATGTCATGAAGACGTTTTGAAAAACAAATGTAATAGAAATCAGATGCAAAGCTTCTGCACAGCAGAGTACACAATCAGAATAAAGAGAAAACCTATGAAATGGAAGAAAATATTTCTCAGTCACATAAAAGGAGTTAATATGCAAAATAGGTAAATAACTACAACTCTATAGCAATAAACAACCCAATTTAAAAATGGACACAAGTCCTAAATTCACGTTTCCCCCCAAAACACACATGAATGCTGAGCAAGCAATAAAAAATTGATCCATATCAACTAATCATAAGAGAAATGAAAATAAACACCACACAGACTGTGTTCACTATCTTCATTTAATCATCCTACAACTGTGTTTGGAAATCATAAATCCACTCTGTAGACCAAAAACATATACAACGTGCCCGTAAAAGAACAACAACAAAAATACACAATGATGGACAAACTCACACCCATTAGGATAATTATTATCAATTTAAAAAATAACAATGATTCCTGGGGGAGACAGAGAAATTGAATACTGGTAAAATGTTGATGGGAATATATAAAGGTAAAGCAGGTATAGAGAGCGGTGTAACACTGGCTCAAAAAATATACTATTATGGCTGAAGATGTAGGTCAGCGGGAGAGACTGCGGACCATACACGAGGCTCTGGATTCGATCCCCAGTACCACAATAGATAAGTAAACAAATAAATAAATACTGTATCAGCCCCCCTCCTGTGCTCTCTCCAAGGTGCCTCTGCTTGGTTGATGAGGGCTGCAGTTTCCCCCACTGGGTCCAGCTCCCTACAACACCCTCACACTGGGTAAGTGGCCCTATGACCCAAGACACCTGGTGTTTATCAACATGGCATGAACTCTGACCAAGATATAGGAGGAGAGACAGCAGAACCAGGCACTGTCCCCAGACTCCACCTCCCGGTGCAGCACAACTTGGCACAAAGGCCCGCCCTGTCCCCACAAGCATTGAACCTTCCCTACCGGCCACTGGTGCAGTCCCTCCTTCCTGGGCTCTGCAAGGAACTCAGACCTCAACCCTGCCCCTCCCCAGACTCCGCAGGGAACCTTAGCCTGACCTGCTCCTTAGCAGGCTGCAGGGCAGTCCAACCTCAACCATGCTCCTTCCCAGAAGAGAACCTCAACCTTGACTCTGTTGCCTGCTGGGGTCTGCAGCGAACCCCACCCTACACTTCTGGAGAATGCAGACCACCTCCCAATGCTGCTCACACGCCCCAGGAGGTGGGGGTTGCACCCCTTAGTCCTTGAGTCAGGTAGCAAGTAGCAAGCCGTGGCACCTCTTGGGGTATCGCCTTGTGATATGGGACACTCTGGGCTGAGCCTCCACGGACAAACTGGGACCAAATCTTCAAAGTCCGGCCTCTCACTTTGACCCAAACTGGCCACAGCTGGAGGCCAAAAGACAGAGAACACACACAGTAGGAGCTTTCCCTCTGCACAGAACCCGAGGAACAAGGGCAGCTGCAGAAACTCAGCTGCCAGAGCCCGCGCCGAGGCTCCCCACCGCAGCCTGGCACGGCAGAGCTGACCCTGAGGCTCCAGGTGTGTGCTGCTTAGCACCGTGCAGTGAGCTCCAACTAGGTGAGGGGGTCAAGGGAGGAGGAGGACAATAAAACCAGGCACTGTCCCCATGTGCCACCTGCCAAACACCAACTTCCCTTTGCAGGACAATTCAGCCCAAAAGCCTGGCCTGTCCCCAAGAGCGCTAGACCTTCCTTACCTGCTGTGCTCAGTACTACTCCTTCCTGACCTCTGTGGGGAAGGACAGTCAACAGACTGCAGGGGATGCCAGCCCCCACCATCCTCCTTCCTAGGCTTCACAGGGAACCCAACCTCCACCCAGGTCCTTCCTGGGGCTCTACAGGGAACAGCCTAGACCCTGTTGCTTCCTGGGTTTCTGCAAGGAACCCAAGTCTCTATCCTGCTCCTTCCTGGGCTCTACAGGGAACACCACCCTAGACCCTGTTGCTTCCCTGGAATCTGCAGGGGACCCCAGCCTCCACCCTGCTCCTTCCCGGACTCTGCAGGGAACCCCAGCCTCCAACCCACTCCTTACAGGACTCTGCAAGGAACCACAGTCTCAACTCCTTCCCAGAACTCTTCAGGGAACCCCAGCCTCGTCCCTGCTCCTTCACAAACTCTACAAGAAACTCCAGCCTCGTCCCAGCTCCCTCCAGAGCTCTGCAAGGAATGCCACTCTGGACTCCTTTCAGGGCAAGAGCTCTACAGCAAACCCCAGCCTCAACTCCCCTCCCTCCAGGGCTCTGTAGGGAACCCCAGCCTCTACCCCACTCCTTCCTGGGCTCTGAGGGGAACCCCAGCTTGAACCCCACTCCTTCCGAGGCTCTATAGGTTATCTAGCCTCGACTCCTTCCCAGGATTGCAGGGAAAGCCTGCCTCTACCTTGCTCCTGCCCGGGCTCCGCAAGGAACACCAGCCTCAAAGCCTCGCTGGGTGTTGAACAGGACCCGAGGGGCAAAGAGTGGGTGGCCAGGCTCCTGCAATGTGACCCCTCGTCCAGGGTGGCACCCCGGCCAGGGCTCCAAGTAGCTAGATGCCTGCTCCCTGTTCTGGAATTCTCTTGACTGTCAGCGCAAGCGCAAGGCACCAGCCCCTGGGGGGAGAATGAGAGGGAGTGGGCAGGTGGCTCACAGGGCACACTGCAAGGTGGGCAGGTGAGACCTGCACCTAACGATTCCATAGCACCCACACCTGAAGGGTCTAGAGGACCACACAGGTGCTGCTGGACCAGGGAGAGTGCTGCCCTTCCTAGGCAACCGCTTGCTGCACTAACCTCTGCTGCCTGAGCCAGGACGCCCGCTCAGAAACTTAGCAAGAATCTTGCTCTTTCAAAACAAAATATAAAATAATAATAATAATAATAATAATAATAATAATAATAAATGGCTGGAAATGTACCTTGGAGGTAAAATACCACTAGTTTCAATACCCAGTACCACAAACAAACAACAAAAATACAACAACAACAACATCATCAAAATACCAAAAACAGGATAACACACTACAAGGAAGGGGGAACATTACCTTCAATACAAGGATGGTTCCACAGCGCCAAATCAATTAACATAATACAGAACATTAACTAAAAAGATTACAATTACATGACCAAAGAATTCACCCTGCACTAGCCATACTACCTCTCAAAGATGCCATGAAGAGAGGCCTGAAATTTAATAACAGGCCAGAGGAGGAAGGAAAGAGATAAGAGAACCTGTTCACCTCACACCCATGAGAAAAACCAACGAACATACTGCATATTAAAACGGTGAATTAACTCTGCACAACCCCGCCCTGTTTACACATGAACTCTTTTTTTTTTTTTTGCGGTACCGGGGATTGAACGCAGGGGCGTTCTACCTCCGCACTACGCCCCCGGCCCTATTTTTTATACTTTATTTTGAAACTGGGTCTCACGAAGTTGCGGAGGGCCTCACTGAGAGAGAGAGAGAGAGAGAGAGAGAGAGAGAGAGAGACAGGGAGAGAGAGAGAGAGCGCTGAGGCTGGCCGCGAACCCGGATCCTCCGGTCTCCGCCTCCCAAAGTACTGACACATGAACTCTTAACCACAACCAATCCCGAAGCAGCAATCACTGCTCATTATGCACCATCCACCTATCCCAAAGCTTTCTGTGCTCCACATCACTCTCCGTACACATGCACAACACACACACACACACACACACACACACACCTAGATCCACTACAAGTTTACAGGACTTTCCACCACCCAATTTATTGTAATACAATAACACAAAATATAGAGAAAAATGAAATAGAATCAAGAGCCCAGAAATAAAGCCACACAGAGAGAGGTGTTGACAAGAGTGCCCAGAATACACACTGGGGAAAGGACAGTGTCCTGCAGCTGTAACAAATGCTGCCGGGTATCGGATGTCCAGGCAGAACAACAGGAACTGCACCCTTGGCTTCCACCAAATTAAAAAATCAACTCAAGATTTAAAAGTCAGACATGAATTTGTAAGATTCCTAGAAGAAATAAGGGAAATATGCATACTAATTTCTACCTTTTTTCCACCCTTAAGAAGATAGATATACTATTCACTCTGATTTGATGTTTACAAAATGTTTACATACATGGAATTACCATGGTGCAGCCCAGACATATGTACAATAATTATAAGTCGAGGCAGAACAAAGAAGGAGTATGTCTATGAAGATGGACAAATTGAAAACAGACAGGAAAATCTTCATGACGCTAATTTAGACAATAATTGGTCTATTTTGGAATTATGTAACGTAGACTTTTTTGAAAAACAAATGGGAAGGAACTCAAATACAAAGGTTGTTCACAGCAAAGTGAATAAACAAGACAATAAAGAAACCTAAAAACGGAAAATCTGTTTGTCAACCACATATGACATAAAGTTAATATGCAAAACAGATAAATAACTACAATAGCAATAAACAACCCAATTAAAAAATGGACAAAGGTCCTAAACAGGCGTTTCCCCCAAAGAAGACACAGGAATGCTGAGCAAGCAATAAAACACTGGGCCAAATCAACTAGTCATCAAGGAAATGCAAGTACATACCACAGTGAATGTGTTCACTACCTCGAGTTTCAAAATCATAGCGCCAAGCCGGGCGTGTGGCGCGCGCTTGTCATCCCAGTACTTTGGGAGGCGGAGACCGGAGGATCCGGGTTCGCGGCCAGCCTCAGCTCTCTCGCTCGCTCTCTCTCTCTCTCTCTCCTTAGTGAGGCCCTCCGCAACTTCGTGAGACCCGGTTTCAAAATAATGTATAAAAACTAGGGCCGGGGGCGTAGCGCGGAGGTAGATCGACCCTGCGTTCAACCCCCGGTACCGCAAAAAAAAAAAAATCATAGCGCCACTTTACAACCCCAAAATATATACAAGTACAATGTGTCAGAAATATAACAACCACCACAAAAATTCACAAAGATGAATCAACTCACACCCATTAAGACAGCTATTATCAAATTTAAAAAAAGGCAAGGCGTGGTGGCGCACGCTTGTCATCCCAGTACTTTGTAAGGCAGAGACCGGAGGATCCGGGTTCGCGGCCAGCCTCAGCTCTCTCTCTCTCTCCCTCTCTCTCTCTTTCCTTAGTGAGGCCCTCCGCAACTTCGTGAGACCCGGTCTCAAAATAAAGGATAAAAAATAGGGCCGGGGGCGTAGCGCGGAGGTAGAACGCCCCTGCGTTCAATCCCTGGTACCGCAAAAAAATAAATAAATAAATAAAAAAAAGATTCCTGGGGGGTGTATAGAGAAATGCTATGCTTTCAAACTTGGTAGGAATATAAAATGGTAGAGCTGGAATGGAGACAAGTATGCCACTTGCTCAAATAAGGAGAAGACTTATTAGGCTGATGAGTAGGTCAGTGGTAGAGTGACTGCCCAGCATGCATGAGGCCCTGGGTTCCATGTCTGGTACGATAAACAAACAAACAAATAAATACTGTTGCAGTGTCTTCTAGCCACCCCCACCTGCGCCCTCTCCGGGTGTCTCTGCTCAGCGCAGGTGGGGGCCACAGCCGCCCAGCTGCCCACTGTACCCGGGGCCCCACAGCGACCTCTCAGGAGAGGTGAGCCTGAGCTCCAGGCACCTGCCACTTGCCATTATAGCATGAACTGTGTCCATGATGGACGGAGGAGGGGGTACACGAGGACCAGTCACTGTCCCCACAAGCCACCTCCCACCCAGCGACCTCCAGGTCCAGGACACTCGGCGCAGAGGCCTGGCCTGCCCCCCCACACTGCTCTTACTCATCTGCTGATCTAGATGCGGCTCCTTCCCGGGCTTTGTGGGGAACGTCAGCCAGGACATGGTGGAGCGCCTCCCTGAGCTCTACAAGGAACCCCAGACACCACCTCCATCCTTCCCAGACTCTGCAGGGAACCCCAGCCTCTACCTGCTCCTTCCCAGACTCTGCAGGGAAACACAGCCTCCACCTGCTCCTTCCCAGACTCTGCAGAGAAACACAGCCTCCACCTGCTCCTTCCCAGACTCTGCAGGGAACCCCAGCC
>PVJS01058673.1:0-11711 GCA_004027185.1 Glis glis | reverse complement strand
TTCATGCTCCAGATAGTGATTGAGTCTTATAGGTTTGTGTATGTACATCATGTGCTATAGTGTGTTTCCCTCCACCCCCCTCCCAACTCCCTCAGTTAGGTCACCTTCTTTGTCCATCTAAAGATTTCTTCTTCTTCCCTTCTAAGTCCCTTCTAAGTCCCATTCTATCTAGCTCCCACAGATTAGGGGGGACATCCGACTTTTCACTCTTAGTGACTTACTAATATCACTTAGCATAATGTTCTCTAGTTCTCTCCATTTCCCTGCAAATGATGTGATTTTGTTCTTCTTTGTGGCTGCGTAAAATTCCATTGTGTACATATCCCATAGTTTTGTGATCCATTCATCTGTTGATGGACACCTTGGCTGGTTCCAAAGTTTGGCAGGTATATTATATTAATTGATTTTCATCTATCAAACTGCATGATTTTTTTGTGTGTGTGTGGTACCAGGGATTGAACCCAGGGGCATTCTATCTCTGAGCTACTCCCAGCCCTGTTTTTTATTCTTTATTTTGAAACAGGTCTCACTAAGTTGCCGAGGGCCTCACTAAGTAGCTAGGGTGGCCGTGAACCTGCTATCCTCCTGTCTCAACCTCCCAAGTACTGGGATTACAGGCATGCGCCACCATGCCTGGTAGTCAAATTGCATGATGGGACTTCTTACTTTATTTCTTACAAATGGTATAGGAACCAAACCGATAAAATATTTCTTACCATATCCTTCCTTTAACTACTGTTTGATAATAAAGATGTATAATTTGCCTTCCACATTATGGATATTAGGTAATGGCCTTACCATTTATACAGTTATTTAAGGCAAAACATTTTGTTTTGGCAACATAATGTACCTGTACCTTACTGATAATATACCTAAAATAAATTTTATACATTATGGCTGAGTACTTCATAAAGACTCACAATACATTTATGAGCTAAGTAGAAGTCTATTTTACCCATTTTAGTGTCAGGAAAATAAAGATATAGAGAAGTGAGGTTTATTATGAAATATAACTAAAAGGTAATGGAGATTTGAAAACATCATTTCCGTTAACAGTTTTCAGCTTTCTCAGGGCTCAGGTAATCTTTACTAAACTCTCTAATTAGTTGTAAGAATTTGTATGTAAAATCTCTCAGGCTTTCAATCTGTACAATCATATAAACTGAAAAAGAAAGCTGGCTATACCTTTCCTTTTAAACCTTCTTCATAGATTCTATATTTGTAAATGTTCCTGCTTTCCGAAACTTATTTGCAACCCTAAAATCATTATTTCATAATACTTTTGTGGTCATTTCAGCTCATGCACAAGGCAGTGAAACTTTTGAGTTGTAGCAAGGCCCACATTGTATTTGTAATTTCAGTGTTACAGGACTTCATAGAACATAACTACTATAAGATTTTACTTTATTAGTATTATCTTACTTATATAAGAAAAAACACTTAAATGAGCATATTTCATATAGAGAAAAGGTCCTGTAGTCTGCATAGCCTGTTTGTGTAATGGGGATTTTGGTCATTTTTTTTCTTTTTGAGACTATATTTAAAATTTTTAAAGATTATTTCCATACTGTTCATATATTATTTGGAGAATAATCAAAAGCAATTAAAATTAAACCATTTTCTCTGTCAGATAAATGGCTCTTTACAAAGTAAATATGAACACATATGTAACTTTACAAACTCATATGTATTGAAACATCACCATCTCTGGGGATTTTCCCTTTCTTTTGTGTCGCTATAATTTGTAGAAGTGATGGTTCAAACTCTGTGGTGACAGGTTCAAAGCCAGCCTCAGCAACTTCAGGAGGCCCTCAGCAACTTAATGAGACCCTGTTTCAAAATAAAAATAAATTTAAAAATAGGGCTAGGGGTGTAGCTCATAGATAGAACACTCCTAGGTTCAATTCCCAGTACCACCACCACCAAATAGAAAAAATAAAATATGTGGTCAGCAAAACATATGTAAGCCACACCTAGAGTATAGCTACATCCTCATTTTTTCTTTCCTTTTCTCCTCCTCCTCCTCCTCCTCCTCCTCCTCCTCCTCCTCCTCCTCCTTCTCCTCTTCCTCCTCCTTATCCTTCTAATTGAACCAAGGGGCATTCTACCTCTGAGCTACACTCCCAGTCTATTTTATATTTTATTTTGAAATAAGGTCTTGCTAAGTTGCTGAAGTTGTCCTCGTACCTGTGATCCTCCTATTTCAGTCTCCCCAGCACTGGGATTACAGGTGTGCATCACCATGTCTGGCAACTCTCTTTTCTTCTAATCTCTCATCACTCTAAATTTCAGGCCCTAGCACCCACAAACATCAACCACAAAACCACACTTTGATTCTAGGAAGGGGCTCTGTAGGAGCCAGAACATTGGGGCCTGCTGACCTCAGGCTTGAGCAGGAGAAATGGGCTGGAGGTATCCGACCCTATCTGGTGTGCACCGCCCCCTCCAACCACCAAGCCCAGCAGGACCCCCAAAGGGAGCTACTGGAGCAGAGAGCAAATCTTCCCTCATCTCAAGGCACAGTGAAAGGAGGCCCCCTGCCGGGCGTGGTGGTGCACACGGAGGCGGAGACTGGAGGAACGGGGTTCAAGGCCAGCCTCAGCTACTTAGTGAGACCCTCCGCAACTTCCTGAGACCCAGTTTGAAAATAAAGTATAAAAAATAGAGCCAGGGGTGTAGCTCGGAGGTAAAACGCCCCTGGGTACCGCAAAAAAAAAAAAGAAAAAAAAAGAAAGGAGGCCCCCTACCCAGCAGGGATCCAACAGTGATCACTCACAAGGCGGCAGGGATGTCTGCCCACCCAGGCCTGAGAGTGGTTAGCAGAGAGAAGGCATTGCAGACCAAATCAACAGGACCATACATATTTTTGCAGTTGAATTGCAGGGTGCAGTCACTGTTTCCTGGGCTCTGAGTCAAAGGGAGGTGAGGGTCAAGTCAAAGGATGCAGCTGGCCGGCCCCAGCTTTGCAGATACTTGGCCAGTGGACTTGTGGCCTTGGGTTCACTGCAATGCAGGGACACCAGCAGCCTGCTTGCTGCACAGGTGGGTTTTATTTTCCAAAAGGCTAACATTTAAAATGTACTGGGGAGAAGGGACAAGGTTATAAAATACTTTTTTTCTTTTTTAAGCCATTTTTGGTGAACTTCTTGGCAACATTAATACTCCATGTGATAACTTTCTGGAACAATGGATGAGTTACTGTAATGAAGAAAAAAGTAGAAAATGACAATATGTTCAATAGTTGTCTATTTTTAATCATATCAACGGCTAGAATTCTACTTTAAGTTTCAGTTCAAAACACAAACATTAAAAAATCAAAAATCAATTCTATTACACATAAGTTTGATTCTTAGAATACTGTCCGAGTCCACACAAAAAGCTAAACATAAAGTGTATGTTTTTTTATTATTTTAGTATTGATTTATAATTTAAGTATCAAACAAACAAAAATGATACCTATGGAATAATTATAAAATCAAAATACATTTATCCATTCAATATTGAAAAAATTTATATCTTAGAAAATCCTATGGTCTAGGGAGAACAAATGAAAAATTAGTAAAAAATATTTCCCCATTAACATGGAGTTCACACATGGAAAGACAACAGAGTTAATGTTGCTTTCATTTTAACAAATGCTTTCATTTTATGGCTAATATTGAAATTGGTAATATGCTAATTTCAATTTTTTCTTAATTTGTCTATTTTAAAATAATACATTTTGTTGAAGTAACATAACAAAATTTGCCATCTTAACCTTTTTTAAAGTTACAGTTCAGTGGTATTAAGCATATTCATATTGTTGTGCAATATCATCATAGTTCTTTTTCTGAGCACTTTTCATTTTGCAAAACTGAAATTGCACACCCTCGAAACCCTAATTCCCTATTCCCTGTGGCCCATAAATTTAAGAAAATATGCTTAATATAATCATTAGGTGTTGAAAAATAGGATCTCCGTCACCTTGTCCCATGTTTAATCCCTTTTTTATAGCCGTATACAATGGAGTATAAGGAATTGGAAGATCAGGATTAGGACCCTGTGTAACAGGAATTAGGGATATGAAAATCAAAACCACGATGAGATACTACTGCATACCCATTATGATGGCAACTACTAAAAAAGAATGCAGAAAACAAGTTTGGCAAATTGGAGCCAATATGTACTATTGGTAGGAATGTGAAATGGTAAAGCCACTGTGCACATGGTGTGGTGGTTCCTCAAAAAATTTTAAAATAATTACCTAAAATCAGTTTTGCAATGACTATTTTGCTTTGCTTTTTTGCTTTGCTTTTTTTTTTATAAGCAATGCTTACAGATAACACTCAAATATTGCAATCAAATATTGGTTGTCTTCCCCAGTTTGTCCAAGGAAACAGAAATACATAAGGGGAGCTCTGACAAATATCTGGGGACTGCATTGACGGCAGAATTTTAAGTTGTGGTGTCACAGTAGCTGCCCTGTGATGAGGGAGCTCCCCCTTGGCTCCACTTGTTGCACTGAGTCCATAGTGACATCTTGTGGTCATTTCAAAAATTGCAATTGCTCAAGTTGAACACCAGAAGATACATGAGTTTTTCCATCTTCTAAGATCTTCTTCAATTTCTTTCTTTAGTGTTTTATAATTTTATTTTTTGTGTGTGGTACTAGGGATTGAACCCAAGGAAATTCTACCTCTGAGCTGTATTTTACACCCCAGCTGTATTTTATTTTATTTTTGAAATAGACTTTCACTAGGTTGATGAGATTCTCACTACTTGTTGAGGTTTTATAAATTTGACTGTAGAGGTCTTTGACCTCCTTGGTTAGATTTATTCCCAAGGTATTTTATTATTTTGTGGTTAATATGGATGAGATTGTTTTCTGCATATCTTTTTCAGTGGATTCATGGTTGGCATATAGAAAAGCTACTGATTTTTTTTTAGATGGATTTGGTATCCTGCTATTTTGCTTTATTTGTTGATCAGCTCTAGAAGTCTTTTGGTTGAGTTTTTTGGGTCTTCTAAGTATAGGATCATGTCATCTGAAAATAGAGATCATTTCAGTTCTTCTTTTCCTATTGGTATTCCTTTGATTTCCTTCTCTTGCATTATCACTCTGGCTAGAAATTTGAGTACTATATTAAAAGGAGTGGTGATAGTGGGCATCCTTGTTTTGTTCCTGATTTTAAAGGGAATTCTCACAGTTTTTTTCCCATTCAATATAATGTTGTCTTTGGGTTTATTGTATATTGCCTTTATGATATTGAGGCAAGTTCTTTCTATTCCAATTTTCTGCAGTGTTTTTAACATGAATGGGTGTTGGATTTTGTCAAATGCTTTTTCAGCATCTATTGAGATGGTCATGTGATTTTTGTCCTTAGTTCTATTTATATGGTGAATGACATGTATTGATTTGCATATGTTGAACCAGCCTTGCATCCCTGGAATGAAACCAGGGATGAAAATTGAATGATACTTGGTCATAGTGTACAATTTTCTTGATACTTCTTTTATATGCATATTGCTAGTATTTTGTTTAGAATTTTTGCATCTATGTTTACCAAGGATATTAGTCTGTATTTTTTTTTCTTGAGGAATCTTTATTTGGTTTTGGTATTAAGGTGATACTATTTTCTTAGAAGGAGTTTGGAAGATCTTTCTATTTCACGGAATAATTTGTGAAGTATTGGGTTTAGTTTTTCTATGAAAGTTTTGTAGAATTCAGCTGGGAATTCTTCTGGACCTGGGCTTTTCTTTGATGGAAGACTTTTTATTGCTGTTTCTATCTCTTTGTTTGCTATTGGTTAGTTTAGGTTTTCTATATCCTCTTGATTCAATTTAGGTAGGTCGTATGTGTCTAGAATTCTGTTGATTTCTTCTATGTTTTCAGTTTATTAGAGTCTACATTTTCAAAATAGTTTCTGATAATCCTCTGGATTTCCCCACCATCTGCAGTGGTCTCTCCCTTTTCATTTCTTATTTTAATGATTTGGATCGATTCTCTCTTTCCTTTGGTTAAGTTGGTTAAGGGTTTATCAATCTTGTTTATCTTTTCAAAGAATCAGCCTTTTGTTTTGTTGATCTTTTGTATTTTTTTCCTCTATTTCATTGATTTCTGCTCTGATTTTAATTATTTCCTGAATTCTACTGGCTTTGGAATTAATCTGTTCCTGTTTTTCGAGGGTCATGAGGTATATCATTAGGTTGTTTATGTGGTGACTTTCTATTTTTCTTAAGTGGGCACTTGTCGGGAGCCATTTCTTTGGCTTCAGGCTCATAGATGCAAATGCAGCCTTGGGAGGTATAAGCTTTGCCAAACAGGACGATTAAGACTTGTTGTTAAGAGTGCTATACATTTCTATAGCCGAAGGCTATCTGAGGAGAGACTTGATTGTTCTTCAATCCAGGAGGTGCAGGTGACCTTACCTACCCAGGGGACATGACTCCCAGGTGCAAGCGGAGGAGGGAGGTGGTCTGGAGGAATCAGGTTAACAGAAAGGGGCGTTGACATTGTATGGTGGGGGGCACTTTATATCTATTTCTTGTGCTCTAAAAGAATAAAGTCGGGGCTGCTGCAGTATTAACTGAGAGCCTTCAACCTCAAGCTTGTGTCCATGTGTGATCAATCCCGACACCTTCCGCAGATACTCGGGCCAGGCTGCGCGGGCGCGGCAGGCACTCAGTCCTATAAATTTTCCTTTAAAACTGCTGTCAAAGTGTCCCATAAATTTAGCATGTTGTGTCTCTATTTTTGTTTAATTTTAGGATTTTTTATTTCTCCCCTTATTTCTTCTATGGCCCACTCCTCATTCAAAATGTATCACTCGATCTCCATGTATTTATGTAATTTCTTTTGATCCTCCTGCTGTTGATTTCTACCTTCATGCCACTATGATCTGAAAAGATTCAGGGAATTATATTACATTTTTTTGAATTTTCTGGTACTTGCTTTGTGGTCTAGAACATCGTCTATTTTGGAAAAGGTTCTATGAGCAGCTGAGAAGAATGTGTATTCAGCTGTTGTTGGCTGGAATATTCTGTACATGTTGTCTATTATGTTCATTTGATTTATAGTGTTCTTTAGTTTGAAGAGATTTTACTCATCCTTTGCCTGGAAGATCAATCTAGTGGTATTATCAGCGTGTTTAAATCTCCCAATGTTATTATATTTGTGTCTATCTGAGAACTAATGTCCCAAAGAGTTTGTTTTTTAAAAGTGGGTACACCCACATTTGGGGCATAACTATTTACTATCACTATATCTTCTTGTTGGATTGTTCCTTTTATTAGTAAGAAGTGACCTACTTTGTCTCTTCTTAAAAGTTTTAGCTTAAAGTATGCTTTGTTGAATATGAGCGTTGCTCCGGCTGCTTGTTTTTGGTCTCCATTTGCATGGAATATCTTTTTCTATCCTTTCACCTCTAGTCTATGAATATCTTTGCCTGTAACGGACTTTCTTGCAAGCAGCATATTGTTGGATTATATTCTTTAATCCACATCATGCCAAAAAGGGCACCTGCTCCTCTCAACTCTTGTAGGGGTATTTCTACGTGACTAGGAACCTCATGGAAGTGTCAGGACTTGCAGTCCATGCTGTGTTGCCTATTCATAGCACTCTTCCAGGAAACACACCCCATTGTTGGCTCAGAGGGAGCAATCTTGGCTCACCCTTGGGATGCTCTCATCTCAAACATGCTCTGTTTACCCTGGCTCCTCTAGCACCCTCACACAGTTCAGTGTGCATAAGCTCATTTAGACATATAGAAGAGTTCCCACCAACCCGGTTGGTAACACTTTAGGAAAGTATCCCTCAAAAGTAACATACTTTTAAGACTCCCAAACACTTTTCCCTAATTTCGGTTAATGAAAACAGCTTTTCTAAATTCATAATGGTAAGCTGTCTTTCCAAAAATGATAGGATGGGCAACCACCCTTGGAAGCTCTGCCCATTATATGTCCAACATTTATGGGCTTTTAGCTTGCAGGTACCAGTGAAAATAGATTCATGTACCCAGGATAATTTAAACTTGTGTTAGCCAACTTGGGGATCTTCTAATATCCCTAAGTTAGTCTATTTGCATGCATATGTCTTCCAAAAGGGGAAATAATTTTAGACATTGAGCATTTCAAGAAATCTAAACTCAATTCAGAGGCTGACTTTCTGGTTTTTCCTCTATTCGGAACCCTAGGAGCCACTCACCCAGTTCTAGACACCCTCCCTGCTTCCCTGTGATCACAAAACCCAACTGATAGCAGTTGCAGTCATCCTGCTTTCCTGACATATGTCCACAGTGCCCCAAGTAAAATTCTTCTCCAAACTCACCAATACACTTTCATTTCATTTTTTCTTTGGCACTGGGAATTACACCCAGAGGCATTCTACCTCCAATCTACACACCCCAGCCCTTTTTATTTTTATTTTTTATTTTGAAACAGGATCTTAATAAGTTGCTGAGGGTCTTACTAAATTGCTGAGGCTGATCTCAAACTTGTGATCCTCCTGTCTCAGCCTCCCAAGTACTGGATTACAGGCATATGCTGACATGCCTGGCACCAGTGACCTTTAAAGTCCCCGAACCATATGGGGAGTCAAGCCGCTTATTGAAGAACTACATAATCAAACACTAATTATACCTTGTCCTAGACATGCAATACACCCATCCTCCCAGAACAGAAGCCTAACGGTCAATATATTTGAGACCTTAGGGCAATTAATAACATTGTCACTCCTACATAATCTGTGGTTTTCCACCATGCCCAAGAGCAATTGCTGCAACCACCAAATTAATACAAACTATAGAAGAAATAGGTATGGCGTCTCCTCTTCCAGTCTATGTGCTTCAGTCAGCAGAGGCTCTATTATACTCCTGTCACATTCAACACCTGCCTGTAGATTAACATTTTGAGATACTCTTGCTTTTTTCTTCTAGAGTCATACTCACTCACTCTAATAACTTCAGCCCCTTACTCTGCCACTTCTCCCTTTAGAGAAATCCCCCATGACTTCCTGGCTGTGATAGACTGATTCTTAACTCCCGGCATAGTATTAGAAGAAATTTTATAAGAGAACACAGAAATACTGAGTTTACCGATAGATTTTCACATAGAGATGATAGCAGGCATCCCACAGCTGGATATACTATTGTATATTTATCTGAAACTGTATGAGCAAAGTCTATCCCACTTAAACCTACATAGCAAGCAGAGCTTCCTGCCTTCATGCAAGCTCGTATTCTCTTATTGGGAAAAGGAGCCAGCGTCCTGAAGACAGGATGCTGTTGGTGTGCCCATGGTGTTGGGATGTTGTGGAAATAGTGAATTTTGAATCACCTCTTGTCAAAAGATTAAGAACAGCTCATATGTATTAGAGCTCCTAAATGCTATCCAATGGACAACATATTTCTAACCATAATAACCCCCCCCACCGCCTTTCCAAAGATAACGAGAAAAGCAAAGGCAAGTACGTACCCTATTTCTACAAGGTTTTCTAACAGACTTACTTCAAGAAGCTCAAAATTACTTCCCCATAAAGGAAATAGAAAAAATGCAAAACCAAAACTGTCCATATGACTTGAGACCTCTGGTCAGACCAGTTATTACTGCTCATTTTCAAAAGTGTATATTTGTGGAAATGGGGATTGAACTCAGGGACATTCTACCTATGAGCTACGCCCCCAGCCTTGTTTTATTTTTTGTTTTGAAGCAGGGTCTCAATAAGTTGCTGAGGGCCTTGCTAAACTGCTGAGGCTGGCCTCCTGTCTCAGCCTCCCAAATACTGGAATTACAGGTGTGAATCACTAACCACTATACCAGTTGTATTTGTCTGGTTTTATATGAGGTTAATACTGGCTGTGTAGGAGCTGTTCCCTGCAAAGGTGTTGGAGCATGTGTGCAGCACAAATGATTTATTTATTTAGCATTTGTTATAATTTACTAATGAAGTTTTCTGGACCTAGAGATATGTTTATAGATAAATTTTGAATAGCAGTTTAATAATTTAATGGACAGGAGATTATCCAGGTCACTTATTTCTTTTTAGAGAGCTTTGTGAGGATTTTTTTTTCTTTCAGGAGTTTTTTCATTTGATTTAAGTTGTCAAGTTTATTTATTTATTTATTTATTTATTTATTTATTTATTTATTTTTTGCGGTACCGGGGATTGAACCCAGGGGCGTTCTACCTCCACGCTACACCCCCGGCCCTATTTTTTATACTTTATTTTTTTGAAACCGGGTCTCACAAAGTTGTGGAGGGCCTCACTAAGTAGAGAGAGAGAGAGAGAGAGAGAGAGAGAGAGAGCGAGCTGAGGCTGGCCGTGAACCCGGATCCTCCAGTCTCCGCCTCCCAAAGTACTGGGATTACAAGCGTGCACCACCACGCCCGGCATCAAGTTTATTGGTATGAATGCTTTCATAATATTTCCTCAATGTCTTTTGATTATCCATAGATCAGTAATGATGGACCTTCTCTTATTTCTGATATTGGTAATATGTGTCCTCTTCCTTTTCATCCTGATCAAACTGAATACAGGTAAAGTAATTTCATTGATCATTCTGAAGAGACAGCTTTTTTGTTTGCGAACTGTTTTCTATTTTGTTCTTGTTTTCTAAACATCCTTTCTTCCTACATTGGGTTGAATTTTTTCTTCTTTTATGATGTTATTTGGGTAGAAGTTCAGGTAATTTATTTAAATATTATTACACTCCTTATATAAATTACTGATTATATAAATTCCTCCAAAACATTCCTTTTAAGCATGTCCCACAAATATTGTCAAATGCATTATTTAAAAGTATGTTATGAGCCAGGCATGGTGGTGCACGCCTGCAAAGTATCATTGGAAATGTTTACTAAAGTTAAACAGGTATGTGCCATGAACAAGTTTTGCCACTCCCCATGTATTCATATATGAGAGACACACAAACGTATCCCTCAAAAGAGCTGGGAGTGATGGTGGTGACACACACCTATAATCCTACTACTTGGGAGGCTGAGACAGGAGGATCCCAGGTTCAGGGCCAGCCTTAGCAATTTAGTGAAACCCTGTTTCAAAATAAATAATAAAACTGAAGGTGCAGCTCACAGGTAGAATGCCACTGGGTTCAATCCTCAGTCACACACACACACACACACACACACACACACACACACACACAATGTTATATATTTTCTGAGTACGTGGGTTCTTTTTATATATCTGATTGTTATGAACTACAAATATAATTCTGTCTGTTCAGAGAACATATTTTGCATGATCTCGATCTAAGTTCATTGATACATTTTTATGGCACTGAATTTGTCTAGTTTGTCAAGTTTTTCAGGTGCACTTAAAGAAATGTGATTCCTGCTGTTATATCATGGAGTGTTCCAACAGGTCCTGCTGCCAATACTGTTTTTCATTTCTTTATGTTCTTGCTCTATTTTTCAGTCTACTTATTCTATAAATTATTGAGAGAAGGTTGTTGAAACTGCTAATATATTTTTTTTGAGGTACTGGGGATTGAACCCAGGAGCGTTCTACCTCCACGCTACACCCCCGGCCCTATTTTTTTATACTTTATTTTGAAACTGGGTCTCACAAAGTTGCGGAGGGCCTCACTAGGTAGAGAGAGAGAGAGAGACAGGGAGAGAGAGAGAGAGAGAGAGAGCTGAGGCTGGCCGCGAACCCGGATCCTCTGGTCTCCGCCTCCCAAAGTACTGGGATTACAAGCGTGCACCACCATGCCCGG
>PVJS01058672.1:0-11712 GCA_004027185.1 Glis glis | reverse complement strand
GCAGCTACACCTCCAGCCCTTTTTTATTTTTTGTTTTGAAACAGAATCTTGCTAGGTTTCTGAGAGTCTCATTAAGTTGCTGAGGCTGGTCTCCAACCTGCGATCCTCCTGTCTCAGCCTCCCAAGTACTGGAATTACAGGTGTTCACCACCACCACGCCTGGCTTCTTTTGCTTATTTTGAATTGGTCTTGTTCTTTATGGGGCAGTGAACAAATATACTAGAAAGAAGAAGATGGGGTAATTGCAAAAAGCATAGAACAATTAGCTACTTCTTTACCTAAGGGTAATGGTGTGGAAAAAATGAATTTAAGTGCTGGACATTTTATAATGGCAGCATCTTCATTGATATAACAGGCACTTGTTGAAAATCTCCTTTGTGTAAACTATTGTGGATACTGTGCAGAATAGAAAGTTAGTAAAACCTAGTTCTTCCCCCTAATGAACTTAGGGTTAGTGTGCAGCCATACATTCATTCATTAAAGTAACACTTATTTAGCACCAAACATTACTCAAGTCATTCATAAGGCACTCTCACTGCTAATTATAATAATAAAATTATATTAAATGACAACTATGAGTCATGGGGAGAAAAGGGAGAGAGAGAGTGAATATGAATATTTCTGACTCTAAACTGGGGGTTTCAAGAAAGGTATCATTTGTACCGAGTCTTTTGGTAAAGAGAAAGAATTTTCTCTGGACAGTGGGGCATAGAAACAGCATGAGCAAAGGTACAAGGGGGAAAGCTTTGGCAAGCCTTCAGGAAAGAGTGAGCAACGTTGCCTGTACTAAGTAAAAATGAGTGGAGGAGGGAAGACATCAGTTAGCACACTTTGGAAAGTTTAGCAATTGGGTCTTTACTCCTCAGGTAATAGGAAATTGTTTAAAAAATTTTTTGAACAAGGAAGACATTGTTTCAGAAGGATTAATCTGACATCTCTGTGTTAAAATGGATTAAAGGAGAGGGGGCCAGGGAGAATGTAGCAGGGGTTGGAAAAGTAGGCTAGTAACGTGGGAAAGGAGAGGAGGAGGTAGGTGTAGAATATTCTTAATACACTTGTTAAGTGCTATAGAATCTAACTACTGAAGATTAGACAGCAGTTAACAACAATATCAGAGCATTTTCACAATAAACTATTTTAATAAGAATGTAAAGGTCTCAAAAGCCCTGAATAGTTATACATAAAAGGCAACATACTGCTCAGGAGGCAACCATCTAAACATCACTGAAATCAGTTCCCTGTTGACAACCACCTCCTAGAAACACTCTCATGGCTGCCAAAGGAAAGGGGATGGCAATCAATCGGTGTGATGAAAATAACTAAATTTTGCCCTTTACGTTTGAACCTGCTCCCTGAAGGGTAACAAGTTCTATAAATCTGAAAGGTGTGGATGGTATCTCACATTATGAAAGAAAGTGGGTAAAACAAACAAACAAACAAAAATCCCTTATAAAAGGGACTAGAATTTGTAGAAAGAATCCTTTTTATTGGAGTTGGAGTGCCTTTCGGAGTTGGCCCTGTGCAGAGTGCACCCACGCCAGCACATCATAGCATCTTAGTGTGGTCTACATAGACCTTTCATTTCATTCTCTCTTTTGATTCTCTCATAATCCTGGGTGAATTGGCAAGGTGATCATTTGCAGCCCCATTTTTCTGTTGGCTCAGATGATCAAATAAGATGAATGGATGAGCAAGTACATTGCAAACTGCAAAGGGTCCTAGAAAAGTTTGCTTATGAAATGTGATTATTCTTCCTCTTTCTCAAAGGAATGTATGGTAGTTTCAGTGTTGTTTGGCATTATTCTTTATAACATCTATGTGTGGGTATAATAATTGACATACAATGACCTTCACATAGTTCAAAAATATAATTATATGATATTTGATATATACATACAGCTGCAAAACCATCACCAACAATTAAAATGAGTATGCCTTCCACCTTCCAAAGCTTCTTTTATGCCCCTTTTGTAATCCCTTCCTCCTCCCGCTCCCCACTTCCTTCTCAGGCAACCACTTAAATCTGTTCTCTATCAGATTAGCATGCATTTTCTAGAACTTCATATAAATGGAATCATACATTATGTATGCTCTTCCTTCCTTTGTATAGATCCAGATTTCCATTTGGTATCATTTTCTCTTTGCTGGAATTTCCTTTTTTTGTAGTGCAGGCTTGCTCCTGATGAACTCTTTCAGCATTTGTATGTTTCAAAAAGAATTTATTTCATCTTTTTGCAAGATATTTTTTCTGGATACAGATTTCTAGGTTGACAGGGGTTTTCCCCCTCTCTAATATGTTGTTCCACTAACATCTTGTTTGCATTGGTTTCAACAATAAATATGACGGTGTCCTTATCTTTGTTTCTCTGTACACAATATGTCTTTTATCTGTCATTGCTTTTATAATATTCTCTCTATTGGTGGCATTGAGCAATTCAGTTATTATGTACCTTGATGTAATTTCATTCATGTTTCTTGTGCTTGGAATCCATTGAACATCATGGATCTGTGAGTTTTAATCAAATTTGGAAATTTTTCTCCCTTTATTTTTTCAGATAATATTTCTGTTCCTTATATCTCCCCTTTCTTTCATGAATGCAGTTAAACGTATATTAGGCCTCTAAAAGTTGTCTTGCAACTCACTGGTATTCAGTTCATTTTTTCACAATCATCTTTCTCTCTGTATTTTGTTTTGGATAGTTTCGATTGCTATGTGTTGAAGTTCATTATTTTTTCTCTTGCAATATCTAATTTGCCATCAGTCCTATTCAGTGATTTTTTCAACTTAGACATTGTAGTTTAAGCCTCTAGAAATTTAGCTCTTTTTCATCTTTGTGTTTGTACTTAACATATTCAATCTTTTCTCGAGCTGTGTGAGCACATGAAATCCAACTTTGATAGTTGTTATGTCTTTATCTATTAATTATATTATCATGTCTGTTTTAATTGAATGACTTCTATTCTTAATTATTGGTCATATTTTCCTGCTTATTTGCATATCAGGTAGTATTTTATTAGATACCAGACATTGTGAATTTTGTCTTATCTGGCAAGCAAAATTTTTTATTCCTATAAAAATTCTTGACCTTTGTTCTGAAATGAAGATAATTAACTTAAACTTATAGACCTTCTAGGTCTTGCTTTTTAAGCATTATTCAGTTAGACCAATGCAGTTTAGTCTGGGACTAATTTTTCTCCACTATTGAAGCAAAACCCTCCCAATTACCAAGGAATCTGTGAAGTATAGTTTTTCTACTCTCTCTGGTGGGGAAAAGAGTTATCCTCAGCCCTGTGTGAGCTCCAGAGATTGTTACCTCTAATATTCAGGTGGTTTCTACTTATAAAAGACATCAATACTTAACTAAATAATTGTGGAGGGCCCTCTGCAGATCTCTGAAGTACTTTGTGCAGATTCCTTCCTTCTGGTACTCTGCCTTATGAACTCTATTTACCATAGTCTGCCTGGACACCCAGTTCAATCTATTCACCTTGGGAAGAACACGTTGCCCTGCCTGAGTTCTCCTCCTGGTACTTAGTGCCTGGAAACCCTCTCCTGGCAATGGGCTGGCGCAATCAGGGCTCACTTCACGTGGTTCTTGTCTGTCAGTGATCACTGTCTTCGTTGTTTCATGACCAGTGTCTTAAAACCTGCTATTTCAAATATTTTGTCCATTTTAGTTCTTTTAAAGAGGATGGTAAATCTAACCCCTGTTTCTCTATCTTCGCCAGAAGCGAAAATCTATGTTGGGCATTATTCTTGAGAATTGAGTAAAACACAATAGATTTGGAGTCTATCATCCTGGATTCAAGTTCTAGCTCTGCTGTTTGCTAGTTGTTTGACCTCTCTAACCTCTCAGTTTTCTCTTTGGAAAAAGTTTACCCTGCAAGCTTCTGCTGAGAGTGAAATGACATAAATGAAATAAATGTCTATGTAAGTAACTACCTCAGCTCCTAAACTTAAAGAGTACTGAATTTTTTTCCACTTTTTGTTAAGGTACTTTACTTAGGCAGTATTGCTGGCACAAAAAGTGGAGGTAGGGAGTTGAATCCCGGTTTTCTCAATCCCAATCCTATACCACTATTACAATAACACCAAAAACAAACTTTTTTGGTACTGGGGATTGAATCCAGGGGCATTCTACCTCTGAACTCGACCACAAGCCCTATTTTATTTTTTTAATTTTGAAACATGATCTCATTAAGTTATTGAAGGTCTCATGAAATTGGTCAGACTGGCCTCAAACCTGCGATCGTCCTGTCAGCCTCCCAAGTACTGGGATTACAGGTGTATGCCACCATGCCTGGCACCAACCTTTTTAAGTATCCTAAATTGTGTGTCACCTGGGTTATATACTGCTCCTCATCATATCTACTTTTTCTCCCAGAATAAAAATTGCCCCAAGTTGCCAAGTACATCTAGGAAGAAACTTAGAGACTGAAATGCCAATTTAATAACCTTAAGCTTTACCAAAGTTCTATGTGATGGTATGACTAACACTCTTGAAGGTTTCCAAAGATATCATAGTTTACAGCCACCATTTTGATTCTTCCCAGCCCTTGGTGCCATATAAGACTCATTCTGGATGCCATTACCCACAGAGCCAGCTTCATCCAGAGGTAAGGTGTCAGATGGAGGAACTGAACTCCTAAATGCAAGACCAACTCAACCCATAGAATAGTTAACTATTAGTAGAGATGAAATTATATTTTGACTCTTGATGATGCACCTTGCTAGCATGGGGAGAGAATTTGGGGTTACATGGTCAATTTGAGGTACTATAGCCACATCTGAAACAGTGAACTTGGAAAAGTACTTAAAGCTGTTCCCTCATTAGGGTGCTTTTCTCTCCTTCTTTCCATCGAACTTAGGTTACCGAATTCGCCTGGGCTCTAGCACTGACAAAAAGGACACGGGCCGGCTCCATGTTGATTTTGCACAGGCTCGAGATGACCTGTACGAGTGGGAGTGTAAGCAGCGGATGCTAGCAAGAGAGGAGCGCCACCGCAGACGGATGGAAGAAGAAAGACTGCGTCCACCATCCCCACCCCCAGTGGTCCACTATTCAGATCATGAATGCAGCATTGTTGCAGAAAAACTAAAAGGTATAGAAGGCATTCATGCTTCATGATTAATAGAACTCTTTTCTTTAAGAAAATTTAACATATATAATTGCATTGTTAGCAGCTACCCTTTGAATTTCCCTCTAATGGATTCTAACCATGTCTTGTGTTGGAACCTTACTAATAGAGAGCTATACCTAGTAACTCAAGATCCAGGAAAATTGCTCATGCCACCTGTGTCTCTGCTCCTTCATTGTCTCAAGGAGTGGCTTTTTCCTCCTAGACATCAGATGACTAAGAAGAAATTGGTTTTTCCACATTAGAGAATTTTAGGTATTATCACTTGGGACATGTATATGTCCTCTTTGATAATGGATGCAAATTAGGTTTGAATTCCAAATCAAATGAGTCAATCAGCATGATAGAACTTAATGTGACCCTGAAAACCCCTGGTAAAAAAAAATAAACTTAGCACCAAAAGAACAAATAACCCAAACCAAAAAAAAAAAATGAGTTATTTTACTAAATAGACACTTCTCAAAAGAAGAAATACAAATGGCCAATAAATATATGAAAAATGTTCAACATCATTAGCAATCAGGGAGATGCAAATCAAAACTACACTGATATTCCATCTAACCCCAATTAGAATGGCAATCATCAATAAGTCAAACAATAATAAATGCTGGAGAGGATGTGGGGAAATAGGAACTCTTATACACTCTTGGTGGGATTATAAATTAGTACAACCACTATGGACATCAATTCCTCAAAAGACTAGGGATGGATGCTGTACCACTCCTTGGTGTCTTTCCAAAAGAATTAATGTCAGAATACTATAGTGATACATGCATATCCATGTTTATAGCAATACAATTCACAGTAGCCAAATTATGGAACCAACCTAGGTCTCCATCAACAGATGAATGGATAAAGAAAATGTGGTAAATACACACAAGGGAGTTTTACTCAGCCATAAAGAAGAACAAAATTATATCATTTGCAGAAAAATGGATAGAACTAGAGGATATTATGCTGTGAGATCACCCAGTTGCAGAAAGTCCAGGGTCACATGCTTTCTATCATATGTGGAAGCTAGACAAAAATAGGAAATAAAAGGGACTTCAGATAAATAAGGAGGGAGACCAGCAGAATAATGGAAGAGGACTGGGGGGGGGAGGTGGGGAATAGAAAGATGAAGGAAACAGTTCAAATAGTGCTCTGTCCATATATGAAGGTATCACTTCCAATCTCAGTAATATGTACGAGGAGGGGTGGGTAGCAGGGTGGGATCTGGAGGTAAATACACCAAGTGCTATATGCATAAATATCTATATCAATTTGAACTTCACCATAATGTATAATTACAATGCACTGATAAATGTATTTTAAAAGTCCCCATTTTGGAGATGAGAAAATAGAGGCTCTAAAAGTATTCACAGTGTACATTATTAGATTACTCAAAGACTTAGCCACCACCGAATAAAAAAAAGACTTTTAAAATCACTTTCAAAGGCCAATTTATTTTCACACAGTGACTATGGAGACTTCTAGACATAACTAAGTCAGACCACTTTTCCTTTAGTTTTGATTCCTGTTCCTTTTGTTTGATTCTCAGAGCCATTTTGCTAATTTAACATTAATCACCCTGCCTGGTCTCTTGTCTTAGTAGCTCAAATCCAGTCTCTCATTTTATGAGTATAGTCGACTTTATTGAATGAATGTGATGTCCCATAGATCTTATTGATGACACCAACCCAACTCTAATTGCATGGATTTGCCCTGCTTGTGCTCTCGGCTCAGCAAGATCCTGCTAATTTCACTCTCCAAAGAGGTCTCACCCACCAAACTTGTTTACATCACATAACCTAAGGGATTCACACATTTAAGAAATCAGAGAATCCTCTTTGGATTGATTTCAACTTCTTGCAAGGGAAAAGCAGAAAACACAGAGTCCAGAATAGAGACACAGAGATAATGGTACATTTTGAAAAACTAGAATGGCTGAAAGCGGTGGTTAGATGCCAGATCCAAGCCTTGCCCATTCACAGGATATCAGACAAGTAAGTTTAAGTGGAAAACAAACAAAACAAAAAATGAATTCAAGAGAACCAAAAACTGAGCATCAACACCAAGACCATATCTAAGTAACAAAATGAAAAGCTGCTGTAAAGGGAAGGCTCATCTCCTATTGTCTATACTGAAAAAAAAGGGTCAAGAGGCAAGAAGTTGAAATTGCAGGGAGAGATATTTGCACTTGACATAAGGGTTTCTGACCAGAGAGGGATGTGAAGCCCTAGAATGGGGCTTCAATGGGATGCTAATGGACTCTCCATCTCAGAAGTCCAGAACAGCAGAATGCATAAGTGGCTTTTAGGGAGCTGAACCAGAAGCTTTAGAAGAGCTGTCCTAATATCTTATCATCAGAGAATAACTCCTAACTAGCTGCAGACATCTACTTGGAGGGTTCCTCGGGCAAGAGAAAAAGGATGTGAAGAAATACAGAAATAAAATGAACTGCATCAAAATAGATTGTGACTGGGACTGAGTGAACGACCCGGGGCTGTAGAGTGCATGCAGAAGTGATGTTGTAAAAGGTAGAGGATGTGTTTATACCTAAAGAATTACCCACTTAACTCTTTCCTAAGGCTCCTTCCAATACTATAATTCCATGGCTCCAGGGTAAAGTTAATGTCAAATTCAAGTTAAACTCTGGACTCGAGTTTGTTTTTCCTTATTAAAACACAAGATTTTAGAATTCTGAAGTTCCCTTGCTAATTCACAACTCTCTCTCTCTCTCTTTCTCTCTCTCTCTCTCTCTCTCACACACACACACACACACACACACACACACAATCAGAAAGGTTAGAAAATTTGCAATATATGAAAACTATATTAGTGCTGAAAAGTTTTTGTTTTGTTTTGCACTCTACCGCTGAGCTACATCCCCAGCCCAGAAAAGTTTATAAGAAAAAAAGAAACAATTCTCTTTCTGAAACTCTTCATAAACTATAGACAAACTGGCTACATTTGGAGCTTTTCATTCTTTCTACCTTTCTGCCCACGTGCTACCTGGGTGTGTGTATGTGTGACTCCTTGTCCTTGATGATTCATTTAACCACAACTATCAAGAAGCCACAGTGACCTCTGCCAGCATGAGAGAAAAATAGAGATTTGGTTACCTTTGATGGTTCTAGAAATAAACTTTTTTTCAGATGATTCCAAATTCTCAGAAGCCGTGCAGACCTTGCTCACCTGGATAGAGCGAGGAGAGGTGAACCGACGCAGTGCCAACAACTTTTACTCCATGATCCAGTCAGCCAACAGCCATGTCCGCCGCCTGGTGAATGAGAAGGCTACCCATGAGAAGGACATGGAAGAAGCAAAGGAGAAGTTCAAGCAGGCCCTTTCTGGAATTCTCATCCAGTGTGAGTGGAAGTCAGAGTTCTTCCAGAAGGGGGAGAGGGTGCTTCACTTAGTCACCACTTGCTCCACACAGCAGCCCAGGCCTACCAGGGGCAAGGCCTCCTTCCTCACTGCCTTGTGCTCTCTTTGTATTACCACATGTTAAGTTCCAGCTTCAGAGTCTACATGTAAGCAACTCCTATTTTCATTTTCTTTGATATATATACTTCACATCCTTAGAAACACTGACACTTAGACCATATCCTATACTTTTGCAACCCCAAGCCTCAGTATTGAGGATTTCATTGCTGAAGTTAGGATGTAACATCAGCACTTGAAAGCAGCTTTTCTTCAGATTTGCATCAGTATCATCAGTGTGTGTGTGTGTATGTGTGTGTGTGTGCGTGCGTGCGTGTGTGTGTGTGTGCGCGTGTGCGTGTGTGTGTGTGTGTGTGTGTGTGTGTGTGTGTGTGTATGCTACTGGGGATTAAACCCAGGGCATTCTACCTCCAAGCTACATTCCCAGTCCTATTTTATTTTTTATTTGCAAATAGGGTCTTGCTAAGGTGCTGAGAACCTCGCTTAGTTGCTGAGGCTGGCTTTGCACCTGCAATCCTCCTATCTCAGACTCCCAAGAATTGGGATTACAGGCTGCACCACCACACCCAGCTAGTATCATCATTTAATATGCTCTTTAGAAACTCTTAGTGATAAATGTAATTATATTTCCCATGATGATTGCATAAAAAATTGCCACTTCAACATTTCATATTGATTTCACTTCTTTTCTTCTACTACTTTTGCTGGGTATGAAAGACACTGTGAGCCGGGCGTGGTAGCGCACGCTTGTAATCCCAGTACTTTGGGAGGTGGAGACCGGAGGATCCGGGTTCGCGGCCAGCCTCAGCTCTCTCTCTCTCTCCCTCTCTCTCCCTGTCTCTCTCTCTACTTAGTGAGGCCCTCTGCAACTTCGTGAGACCCGGTTTCAAAATAAAGTATAAAAAAAAAATAGGGCCGGGGGCGTAGCACGGAGATAGAACGCCCCTGGGTTCAATCCCCAGTACCGCAAAAAAAAAAAAGAAAGACACTGTGACAGGGTGAGAGAAGTCATTGAAATGGCCATTTTCAAAAGAGAAATACTTCAAACCTATCCACGTTCTCTTAATTGATATAAATTCTCAAGCAAATTTTTGTTCACCATATTACAAAATTTTAGACTCATCTTTTCAGTAAGGAACTACATTCACCTTAAAATAAGAGTACAGTTTTATGAATTGAGTGTTAAACAATTATGGACCACTCTTCCTATAGTTTACTTTCACTCCCTTGCTCATACATAATTGGGATTAAGGAGGAGTTGTTCCATTTTCCACTTGTAGTTTAGAAGTATATATAGGCATAAAACCTGGGAGGTAAAAGCATATGTCTTCAGGATTTCAGAATAAGTATAAAAAGAGAGCACCAAGCATCATGAGAATATAAATCCTTAAGTCATTAGAAGACAGAGTGCAAGCCAGGCTATGAAGAAAAAATTACACCTCTGGATTTTCTTATTGTGAGCACCCAGCTTGGCAAGGGCTCTTGTCCTGCTTTTCTTTTCCCAAAAGAGTCATATCTTAGTATCCCCTCAATTGAACTGGTTAGGATAACGCCGCAGACTATTTGTACACATTTCCCCATTTAACATTTTAAGAGACCCTGAAAAATACTCTCTAGGACTGCACTTACACAGTATTCTTCCATAAAACTTCTATTTCTTAAGTCAAAAAGCCTGTCTACACAGACTTAAATTAAAAGCAATCCATCTTAGGTTTTGATTTGATGCTTCTGGTTAAACATACTTCAGAATAGCGAAAGAACCAATTCTGTTGAGGTGAAGCATCTCAGCTGATTTCAGAGGAATAGTTAATGAAAGGAGCCAGTGGTGAAAGTTGCTCACACAGTTTGTTCTGTGGTATGCAGGGACAGTAGTACTAAACTAAACATAAGTACTAAGCTAAAGCACATTTACTACGACTCTTGCCTCTCCTATCTGGATGAATAAACACTGCCTATGTTAAGATTTTAGCCACCATTTTACCCCAAACCTGGGTCTCCTTTTCTTCTTTTTGTATATTAATATCTCTTCTTTTAAGTCCCCCTTAAAATTATAGTACCCCAACACATACAGCCTTTCCCAAGTACAACCACAGCCTGGTATGGTGTTATAACAAAAGATACAACAAGCCTGATGATCCTCTTTTGTTTTATTTCTCTTCTCTCTTTTGCCATCCCTGGATGATACTCGGACCTGATTCAACTGCTGATTTGATGCTATAGTTGAACAGATAGTAGCTGTCTACCATTCTGCCTCCAAACAGAAGGCATGGGACCACTTCACAAAAGCCCAGCGTAAAAACATCAGTGTTTGGTGCAAACAAGCTGAGGTTGGTAACTTTTTACTCTGGTAGCTCCTCGAGGGGACAGTTTCTTTCTTTAACAAGTTATCGATTTGGAGTTTAGCCAGAATTAAATAGTGCCAAGCTCCCGTGGTCACAACAAGGCCCTAATGAAACACTAAGACATGTTCTATAGCCTGTCACCGTGTCCAGACCACCTGCTGTCAAAAGGGTAATAAATGCACACACGTTGTCTTGAATGCATTTGACTGGGTGGAAACCTTAGTAGTGAAAATGTAGGTGGGATAATTATAAGCTGTCTATTCCTGAACACAACAATAACTATTGACCTGTGCATCCAGTGTTAGTAATATTAGCACTGCCTTACATTTATTGGAGCGTCTTGACAGTTGAGGCTAGAAGCTGCCTTGGGTTACATGGGAGCAACAAAAGTTCTGAGCTTCTTTTATCAAACCTGCCCAGCCATCTTTATAGATGGCAGATGTAAAGGTAGCCAAGGACTCTGGTTTCAGGTTAAGGTTGACATGCATCTCTCTGCTTATGCTCAAGTCACATTTTGAGCATAACACTAGAGTATGTGTGATGTGATTAGGTTTCTATTCTGAATCTGAGGGTAAAAACCAAGAGGGGAAGTTTGTTTTCACAGATCTGCCTTCAAAAATGGTGTTACATATGCCTCAAGTTCTTCTGTTCCTATGGGAGCTTCCAGCCCTGATATTTTCAATCTATATATGCAAACTTCATTTCTGGGTTCTCTTTCCAGTATGGTGACAATCTCATTATATTTATCAATGCAGGTTGTCAGTTGTCTATGTGTGTGTGTGTGTGTGTGTGTGTGTGTGTGTGT